>PGSH02019870.1:0-24187 GCA_002915635.3 Ambystoma mexicanum
TTCGATCCGATCGAAGAACTGGACCAGCGCACAAAGGAATTGGCGCCATCTTGGAAGGATACCTTCATACCTCGTGAACATACCGCCAACGGCGCCACACAGACCAGTTCCATGTCGCACTCGCTTTAGGGCCATAGATGCGGAGCGGGAGCGGGCAGAAGAGGCACGGCTCATAATGGTCAGGGCGGAGAACTCCGTGTGGAGGGCCCTGAGGCGGGCCGAGTACCTCGAGGCAATTCGCAGGGAGTTGTAGGTGAACATGTTGTCGTCCCTGCGAACCCTCAGGGCCATGGAAGAGGACCGCCTCCAGGACATTGAGCGGGAGTTCGATGATGCCCTGGCCCGGGACATCCAAAAGTGAGCCGTTGGACTAGCCTGCTGCCATTGTAAATAGTTTTTAGAGTTAGGTTTCCTTTTCCTTTTCCTTTGATTTGTGGTGAATGGACTATGCCACACACATTTGTATATATTTTTTTTATTAGGTAGTTTCTTAGGTAGGTTTCATTTCTTTCGTTGGGCTCATGGACCCTTGACAATGGATTGTACATAGTTGGACAATGGATTTATTTGAACTTTTTATTTGATTTTGAACATGGATTAATGGATTTTTCTTTTGGACAATGGATTGTACATAGTTGGACAATGGATTATTTTGAACTTTTTCTTTTGATTTCACCATGGATCAATGGATTTTTCTTTTTACGTTTCCTTTGGATTTGCGTTGGTGGAGGGAGAGTTTTGACTATTTTTCTTTAGGATTACTTTGGATTGGTTATACTTTTCATTTACTCATCTTTTGCACATGGTTTTCATTTCATGTTTGCTATTTTGTTATGCTTTCATTTCATTGCTTTATTTTTGTACATAATACATTTTCATATTTTAGTTCCATGTGTGGGATTCGCTCATTGGGTTAATGCATGTGAAAATGTGGGTTTACACAATCAATGACAACCAGTGTGTGTGTGTGACGGACATGTGTTGATGTACATAGTTGACTTTTGGTTTGTGTCTTGAGATAGGCATGTCAGTGTGGGGTGGATTGGGAAATCATTGCGTCTCAAGAATGGGGTGGCGTGCTGTGGTATTTTGGTGTAGAAGTGGGCCATGATTGTGCATCTTTACTTCATGTAGGGGGGACATGAGTGGGGGCCTGCTGGCAGGTGCCCCTCACTGCTGGGGGGTGGGGTGCTGGGGGACATGAGTGGGACATGAGTGGGGGCCTGCTGGCAGGTGCCCCTCACTGCTGGGGGTGGGGGTGCTGGGGGACATGAGTGGGACATGAGTGGGGGCCTGCTGGCAGGTGCCCTCACTGCTGGGGGTGGGGGTGCTGGGGGACATGAGTGGGGCGCTGGCAGGTGCCCCTAACTGCTGGGGGGTGGGGGTGCTGGGGACATGAGTGGGGCCTGCTGGCAGGTGCCCCTGACTGCTGGGGGTGGGGTGCTGGGGGACATGAGTGGGGCCTGCTGGCAGGTGCCCCTCACTGCTGGGGGGTGGGGGTGCTGGGGGACATGAGTGGGGGCCTGCTGGCAGGTGCCCGTCAATGCTGGGGGGTGGGGGTGCTGGGGGACATGAGTTGGTGATCACTAGTGCAAGGTGACATGTGGCTTGGCTGGGGGGCATGCCCATGGTGGATGGGCTGCCTGCGGGACATGACCAGGGGTGCAGGGTAGTCCCCTGTGGTGTGGGCTGCCTGCAGGGGCCATGGAGGGGGTAGAGGGCACACCTGGGAGGACCCACACTGCCAATTCACGAGTAGGACTCCCCGCGCACCCCAGAAATACACGTACCCCGCTCTGACAGCAAAATTGCGTGTGAAACTTCCCGCGAACCCCAGTAATACACGTACCCCACTCGCACAGCGCCTATCGCATGTGAAACATCCCGCGAACCCCCGAAATACATGTACCCCGCTCCAATCGCGTGTGAAACTTCCCGCGAATCCCAGTTATACACGTACCCCACTCGCACAGGGCCAATCTCGTGTGAAACTTCCCATGAACCCCAGTTATACACGTACCCCACTCGCACAGGGCCAATCGCGTGTGAAACTTCCCGCAAACCCAGTAATACACGTACCCCACTCGCACAGGGCCTATCGCGTGTGAAACTTCCCGCGAACCCCAATTATACACGTACCCCACTCGCACAGGGCCTATCGCGTGTGAAATTTACCGCGAACCCCAGTAATACACGTACCCCACTCGCACAGGGCCTACCGCGTGTGAAACTCCCTGCGAACCCCAGAATTACACGTGCCCCGCTCGCACAGTGCCTACCGCGTATGAAAGTCCCCGCGAACCCCAGAATTACACGTGGCCCGCTCGCACAGGCCTACAGCGTGTGAAAGCCCTGCGAACCCCAGAAATACACGTAAACCCGCTCGCACAGGGACTACCGCGTGTGAAGCTTCCCGCGAATGAGCGGGGTATGTGTATTTCGAGGGGTGCGCGGGGAGTTTTACACGCGATTGGCCAAGCGCGAGCGGGGTACGTGTATTCCGAAGGGTGCGCGGGGAGTTTTACACGCGTTTTCGTGGTTGGGGGGCTGTATGCTGGTCCACTGGCCTGTGCACCATGTACTGGATTTGTGCGCTGTTCATGGCGCACGGGGCGGGGTTGGGGGCGTAACTGGCGCTGCTGCAGGGTCGCTGCGCCACTCTGCGCCCCGGCTGCTTAGGGATGTTAAAATCCATGAATACGCTGTGCGCTGAAATGGGTTTTGGCGCACGCGGCTGGTGCAGACTGCCGCACGCGCACACTGTGCGCCAGCCGCGTGCACCACTTGTGCGCTGAATTCTATGAATTACCCAGAAAATGTTCACACAAACAAAAATCAACTGTTCTTCACTTGATGAAAAGATCCCCTTTCCATGTTCCACAAAGAAAACAACTGCACCAATGGTATTCCTGGATAACCTTCTTCTAGAAAAGAAAGGGTAAAGTTGAAGACGAGAGTACAGCTTCTGCTTAGCAACAACTCTTCCCTTCTTGTAACTTCTGCAGCGTCGGAATACAGTTTGTCAGGATGCATCTTCTTAGGGTTTGCTCTCTCTCTAGCAACTCCTTTCCTCCAATGATACTGTGAGAGCAGGGTCCCTTGTCCCATAGTTTTGCTATTACATTCTAATAAAAAAATGCCTGGCAAAGGTATTGACAACCACAGTTCTACTACTGCTGCTACGACTTAGTATTTTTAGGCAACATCAAAAAGACTCTTCAACCTCTACAGTTTGGCACAGCATTCTTCTCTCTTGTATGGCAAGAAAGGGCAGCTCTTTGCCTTTCCTTTCTGTCTTGCAGCTACCATAAAATCTGTCTTTAGCTCCCAGGCTGTTTCTTCTTATCTTGAACAGTCTCAGCTCTGCAGATTTAGAAGGGGTTCTTTTAACAAGTACCCAGCTCCCTACCCCAGCTTCATTTATATACCGTCTTGTTTGTAATGGTTACCCCAAAGCTGTATTGCCTTGGATAGCCTTGTCACCCTTGTATCGGAGGACTCTGGGTTTTCAACAGCTTCAACAACTTGAAACAATGGTGTTCAGTTCTTAATTGGACTGGTTTCACCAATACTTGTTCTTCATTTGCCTTTGGCAGCTTCTACGACTGCTACATAGTTATTCAGTATGCTATAAGAAGTACGTTTTTCTATAGAAAAGAAATTGGGTGTACACGATTTCGTCTCGATTATAAACTACCACTTTAAAGATGTGAGCTGCCTCTTTTCGGTCAGTGGTATGCTCCAAAAGAATATGGGAATCACAGTTTCATGTGTGCAACCTCTTTGTGATATTAAGTGCACTTTTAACATTGCGGGAAAGTCAGCTTCTACTTCATAAGGTTTACCGGCAACGTTCAACTCTTTAATAGGAGACACGTGACCGTTTGGCAACAGTTTATATCTAACAATGGGGAAAAGAGAAGCTTTCTCTATATTCGGGTACTTTAGCTTCATTGATGTAAGCGGGTGATAAAATTCCCCTGTTAGAATTACTTCCCACTTCTGTGAACAACTTTCAGTCACTTTTACTTGTATGCAAGTGCAATTTAAGCTTGCTACAGTTACCGGCAAGGTGTTCCTGATGATTACAGAGCTCCCTTCCCCCGACTCCACAATCACAGCAGCTCCGGACTGCTTCTGCTTCTGCTTCCCGACTTAAAATCTTCTACTGCTACTGCTACAGTCACTCTTGGGACCCACACCTCTCTGCAACACAAGTGTCTCCAATACGGCTTTGTTAATGGAGAGTCTTCCCTTCTACAGCTTCCCTCGACTTGCTTCCACACACAGCCCTTGGGTGGATGCACAACTTTAGCTGTTCTCCCAGTCTCTTCCAATGCTGCCAAAGCCAAACAGGGTTTTGTCAAAACAAGTCCAACTCAGAGCCTGCAGGTGAAATCTGCCCTTTCTCTGCTCCAGGGTTCCTTCTGTGGTCACACTTCCTAGTGTACTGCTAGCCTTGTGCTCTACTTCTTCTGCTTCTGCTACTGACGACCTTCCAACTCCTGTTCCATCTTCTTTCTACTGCTCCTTCCTGCTCCAGCCATTTATGCCCCTCAGGTGGGTTAGTTGGCTTTGGGTGAAGGCCCTTAAGACTAATTGCCTGACCCTGCCAACATTTTCCGGCCTGTCATTGGCTCCTGCATGCCTACCCATCCCTCGTCTTCATCAAAATCCCTGAGGGATTCTGGGACATGCAGTCCACTTTTGAGAAATTTCATTTTCTGACTTCTTTAAAAGGTTTAGGGATGATTTTGCCTCTGTTGATGTTATTAAGAGAGGAGTTATAGGGCTTAACCTTTTTAGAGGGAGATGGGACAGGAAAAGTCACATATTTGTAATTCCTTTTGAAAACCTTTGGCATTGTGGAGGATTTGGTACTTTAGGGATATCAAAAATTGGTTTTGTGGGTTCAACACTATATTGAGTCACTTCATTAGGATTTACCTTTCTGTCCTTTGTAGGGGGCCGAGATGTATCAAAATGGCAGTAAGCCAAATCCTCCTCTAAGTCTGTGGTAAATGTATTCCTCTTCAAGGGGAAATACTGTGTCTCACCCTGCAAAATCTCCCCACCACCCTGGGCCCTGTCTCCACCAAGGTGATCCTCTTGCAGTACACCCCCAGGATTGTGATCAGGAAGTGCCTGACCTCTCCTGGCCACCTGGGTGGAGACTTTAGGCAGAATTTTAGTGGGGAATATAAAGGATTCTCCACACCACTCTTCACCCTCTGCCATTCTCACCAGATTGTAGGCACCGTTGAGATCCAGTTTGGTGTAGATGCTTCTATCCTGGACTTGGTCTAAAAGTTCATGAATACGTGGTAACGGATAGCGGTTCTTTATCGTGAAGGAGTTGAGTTGGTGATAATCAACACATGGCCTAAATTCACCCCATTCTTCTTTTGTATGAAAGATATTGGGGCCCCAGCAGGGAAGGTGGAATGCTGAATGAAGCCTTTTTTAAGATTGTCTTCTATGTGTTGGTTTAGGATGATGTTTTCCTTTTCCAAAAGGGCATAGGTACGTCCATGAGGTATCTTAGCTTCGGGAATGAGTTCTATGGTGTAGTCAACTCTCTATGGGGATGGATTCTTTCTGCTTCTTTGGGGTCCAAAACATTGATAAAACTGGAATATTCATAGGGTAAATTGGGCAATGTAGCAAGAACCTGTTTAGGGCTCTTCAAAGATAGACTTGGTTTGTGGCTCCAGGTTAGCAAGAAACAAAGGAGGTAAGATCTGGGAACAAGACAAGGGGCACTGGTTATCTTGAAACGTAAGACATTGCTTCTTCCCGTCTATAAGAGAATTATCGTGTTTTAACCAAGGTATTCCAAGGATTATCGGATAGCGTGGAGTGGCTATGTCATCAAATGCAACATATTCATGATGGTATGTGGCACAAGTCATGAGCAGTGTAGGTGTTTGGAGGGTAATTGGTCCAGAACTGAAAGGAGAACCGTCCACAGAAATGATGAGTTCAGTATGGGCTTTCGGAAGTAAGTGAATAGAGTTAAGATGTGAAAATGAGATAGCTATGAAATTCCCTGGAGTATCACTGTCTACTAAAGCAGTGATCTTACCCCTTCTTTGGATTTCCCATGATAGTTTGACCTGTATAAACATATGAATACATTGATTAGGTGTAATAGGGTAATAGTAATGCAGGGAATGCATCCCAGATTGACTCGTACTGAGATTCCCTTTCAAGAATGAGTCATGGGCCCTCATTACGACCCTGGCGGAAATCGACTGACCGGACCGCCATAGCGTAAATAGCGTTTCCGCCATTGCACGACGGAGCAAAGTGCGGCTCATTCCGACCCATCGGGCACGAGCACCACGCCATGGCGGAAGTGCAAAGTCCGCGATGGCGGAAATGACCCCAAAACGGCCCACACCGCCGCCGTACGGCACCCTAGGTGCAATTCCGCCACCCATCTTAGCGGTCACCGCAATGAGCGGCAACCGGAAAGTACGGTGACCGGAAATATACGGAAACGGAAGTAAAAACATGGTCCCGGAACGGGAAACATCACGCCGTACACCTATAAAAACACTATTTCCACACAACCATTAAAAACACTACCCTGAGACACATCCCAACCCGTCAGCCACCCTAGTGAAACCAAGAACAATGGGAAAAGTAGCGAAGAAAGCGTGCGAACGCAAGCGGCAGGTCACTTCTCCGTGAGGAACTCACCGTGCTCACAGAGACCCTCAGGAGAATGCTGCCGCCGTCTTCTCCACGCAAATGACCAGGACGGCACTTGCGAACAAGAAGGCCATATGGGCCCTGGTGGCACAGCGGGTAAGTGCGGTGGGGACCGCACCCCGCAACCCACAGCAATGCAGAAAGCGATGGGACGACCTGCGGATCCGCGTCCGTAGCATACTTTCTGCCAACCGCAACATTGCCACAGCTACCGGTGGGGGATCGGAATCACCCATCAAGTTGACCCCCTGGGAAGAAATCTGTGCCTCCACCATTGGAATGGAGAGTATAGAGGGAGTCGGAGGGATGGAGAAAGGAGTGCAGACAACCGAAGAATCAGGTAGGTGCCCCAAATAAAACAATGCCATAACCACAATGTCCAATCATGTGAAGTACCACGTGTCCACATAGTGCAACAGTAACACATGTCCAGGAGAACGGCCACATGCATAGGCCTGATAGCACACTTTAAAAGTCACATTAAATACATAAATAATTAAAAATCCTAAAAGCACCCTCTACACGTGCAGCAGGCACACCCTAACTGCAGGCTGCAAAACAACTGCACCCTCACTCCACACACAAATGAAACCACCTCCAAGGCCCCAACCCAAATCACCCTCAGGTACCACCCCAATGCATGTGATACATTGCCATTCCAATTTCCACAGACCCATTAATAACGCTCGCCCTCCTTTACTCCACCACAGGTTCCGATTCAAACGACGAGCTCCAGGACACCCCTACCAGCACACCTGCAAAGAGGGCCAAGACCAACGGCCAAAGACCCTCCACCTCAGCTGCACGCATCAAGACACGGCAGCAGCACAAATCGAGTGGCAGCACACAGGAGGGAACTCCAACAGGCACCCCAGCAGCCAGCATGCCCACAACAGCACCACCACAGGTCCCCCCAATGGATGCCACAGTAGGCACTGCTTCTGGTGGCAGCAGCACCATAGGTGACACTGCATTAATGGCAGCATGCTCCGACACAGAAAACGGGGATGTCGAAGTTAGATCCATCCATGACCTGTCTCAATCCCCCTGTCTGTTTCATCCCGTACACCATGAGGATACCACGCAGGGGCACCCACAAGACGACGACTGGCCATCCCCCACAAGCCCTGTGGCAAGGCAACATGAGGTGAGCAGCCCCTCTGTGACACCACCGCAAATGGCCATGGCACAGCAGAGGCAACAGTCCCTCGACCAGGTGATCGTGCAACAGCAGCAACTGGCCACGCTCCTCAAGGACCATGCTGATGAATGTGGGGGTACTAAGGCAGCCATAGAAACATCAACTGAGACACTTAGGGCAGAAATGGAGAGAAGTACAGAGACACTAAGGGCACAAATGGAGAGAAGCACCGAGAGCCTGAGAGTACAAATGGAGAGAAGCACCGAGAGCCTGAGGGGGGAACTGCATGCGACGTCCAAAGACGTATGTGCTGAACTTGCCGCTGTGCGCCGTGTGCTCACTGAGCTCTCACAAACCCTTAGGGACATGCATGGACGTGAGCAGGCAGAGACATCATCCGTTGCAAGTTCCGTCCAGGGCAGCCCCCAACGTAGATCTGGGAGGAACCTGCGCTCCACAGGCAGGGGTGCCCCTGATACCCGGAGAGGGGGCTTGCAATAGCGACTGCCCACTGACAATGAGCATCTTTGGACACTGGTGTTCGGGGGGGAGGTAGGAGGGTGGAGGGGGTGTGTTGGGCTTACTTGGGTGGCGGGTCGATAGGGTGTTTAACATGATATCACATATGCCCATGAACAATGCACGATCATACAATGAGATGCGTGGACATTGATCTTTGTGTACGAGGCCATTATAGGCGTACAGTCCATATAGTGCATGTTCCAGACACACACAGTGCCACAAGTCCCGTGTCCATGTATCAGCCACCAGGCGTGAGTGCTAGAAGCATGCATCTATGATATGCTGACGAATGTCACGGCCCTCCTGTGCCTCGCAGACTCCTTGAGGTGCTGTCACATCCCCACCCTCATCATGACCATCTTCAGGTGCTTGCAGTTCTGCGTCAGGGGGCATGGGCACATTTCTACGTACGCACATGTTGTGTAGCATGACACATGCCATGACCATCTTTGCAACCTTCTCATGGCGGTACAGGAGTGCCCCGCCAGACCTGCTGAGGCAGCGGAAACGAGTCTTCAGTAGGCCGAATGCCTGTTCAATGACTACACGGGTACGTGAGTGGGCATGGTTGTAGTCCTCCTCATGCTGGTCCCGTGGGTTGCGGACTGGTGTAAGGAGCCATCTCTTCAGTGGATACCCGGCATCACCTGTATGTGGACAATGAAGGTATTTTGAGGAATGCCATTGCTACGTACGCACCCCCCCCCTTCCTGCCAGGTCATTGCCGCATCACATACCCCACACTATCATGCTTGAAATGAGACTCACCGAGTAGCCAGGATCTGTTCCCTGCGTGTCGCTCCATGTAGCGTGGTATAGTAGAGTTCCTCAAGACCATAGAATCATGGGTTGATCCTGGGAATCGGGCACAACAATGTGTAATGATCCTGTTGGAGTCACACACCATTTGTACATTCAGGGAATGAAATTGTTTTCGGTTGCGGTACTGGGCCTCCATGGCATGTGGGACAACCAATTCCACATGGGTGCAGTCGATGGCACCAATGCAACCCGGTATGCCGCCAAGTGCATGGAATCCCACTTTTGCGTTCGTAATTTCCTGCTCCGAGCGTGGTAGAGAGATGTAGTCGTCTGCGTGCAGCAGGAGGGCATCGAGCACTTGCAATAGTGTCCGTGAGAACAGTGGCTGTGAAATGCCATGCAACTGTCCGACTGTGTGCTGGTAGGTGCCTGTGGCCAGGAAGTGGAGTACAGACACCACCTTCAGTAGGGGTGGGATGGCGGTTGGGCTATCTATCATGCTGACAAGGTCAGCCTGTGTCATGTCCACAATGGCGGTTATGGTGTCCCGGTCCAAACGGTAGAGGGTGTGGATCTGCTCATCAGTGAGGTTGAACGGATGTGCTCGGAGGCGTGGGATAGCGGGCTGCCTGCGTGGTGGTAGTGGCTGTGCTGGCGGCCCTTGCTGGCCCTGCCTTGCCCTCCTCCTCCTCCTCCTCCTGCGTCTCCTCCGTGCGGCCGGTTGTAGTCGGTGTTCGTCTTCTTCTTGAAGTTGGAGTACTTGCAGTGCTATCAGGTCCCCCAGGGCCAACATGGCTAGTCCTGCCGGTAGCATTTCGGAGTGGGTGTGGTTGTGGGAGGGGGTTGGGTGTGCAATCAATGTGTTTCCAGGCTGTATGGCCTCCACCTGTGGTGATTCATTCCACCTGTGCAAGCTGCTCTCCCCTTTGGGCGAGCACGTCCCGCACACAACGCTGCAATTCGACGAATGGCATCTTGCCATTACAATCATGTATTTGTACCCGATGGCAGTGTAGCATTGGTTGATATGTTAATTCTGCTTTGGTCCCATTGTTTCACATACTATCTTTGCAGTCGCGAACAGACTTGTGAAGGGTCAGTGGAACGTAGTACTCGAGTAACGGTGGACCCTCATGCAACACTGCACCGAGGTTCACCGACGGGCGGGGCGTCCCATTTGTGAGTGAAGGCAGTTGCCATTTTCACACACAGCGCACTAGATGGATTAATTTGTGATTTCAAGCGGCCACAGATGCCTTTTCGACGTGAATGTTGCAAATGAGGAATTCGAAGGACGGCGCTTTCGGTTTTCAGCTAGCGGCGAGGAGATGCCCACAGGTCTGACTGCGAATATAACGTTCTATTGTTCAATGTCCTTGGGACAGGGGCCATGGCGAGGATGCAATGATTGATATGAATAGTATGGGATGCGCAATAGCGAAGTGGGCGATAAGGCCGGACGTTCCCAATTACATGTTGCTTCACAACACTGGAATTACGGGCTGGGGGAACAGTGGATTTTGCAGGCTGCATTACGCACAGACTCAATGGAAGTTTCACATGTCATGTGAGTATGGAAGCAGGCGTTTGTGATAGTGTTTTCACCTTGATATAGATAGTTATGATTCGCTAGTGGTTTTTGGTTGGTGATGATCCTTTGGAGTGGGCTAGCATGCATATGGCTGTGGATTTGGTGTGATCATTGAAGTGAGTTATTCAAATGTAGTTCTGATGGCCATTCTATTCTTTTTCATTTCGTTTGGGTGACAGGTATCTCCTCCCCTTTTGCCACTGCCATCTGTATGCCACTCCTGCAGATGGATTTTACTCCCGACACCTGCTGCTTCGTGTTAATCAGTGGAGCAGCATTACGATCTTATGGGACGATCGCCAATGGGCCACATGCCCTTACGCAGTACTAGTGGCTAGGAGCAACATTTCGGCCTTTCAGCTGGACTAGTGCCTCCCTATTGGGACGGCCCTGCGGGTCGAGGCGCTTCCATGTTGCCTTTTCGTACGAGAATGTAGCCCCTGTGTGCCATGAGGGTACAGGGCGTCACACAAGAAGTAGCTGGTCATTTATTGCGGATGCAGGCCACAATGGTGAAATGTATTTTGGAGTTCATGGCCTGATGGCTGTATGGGCTTGGTGAATTTGTTGTGCATTAAATTCCTATTCTGATATGAACCGTGTAGCGTTCTTCTTTGCAGGTGATGTGTCATATTCCTATTTGGGGAGCGATGTATTGTGAGGAGATCTGCATTGGGTCCAGCTTCGGAGTATAGTTGCGTGGTACTGTGCTGGGCGCGTTTGCCTACGAAGCCCAGTGAGGTCAGGGATGTGGGCTGCCAATGTGACTGTTTTGGTGATGTGATGCTCAGGGGCGGGGGAATGGCTTTTTGTGTAACAGATGCCGGTCAGCCAGTTGGATTGGTGGTATGATGTGATTATCAGAATATGGCTGGTCACAGGTGCCTGTGTTTGCGTGCGTTTCTTGGAGGGAGACTGAGGTCATGTCCATTTGTGTGGCTTCTGTATTCGTGCCATCTGTGCCCTGCAGCTTCCATTGGCCCCTCTTGAGATTCATTTGTTCGTTGGCAGGCATGGCAGACTTGTACATTTCACTGGTTGCATTGTGTGGCTTCATTGCACCTACGGGGAGTTGTACAATGTGGCCAGGGAGCGGTGTACAGGCACTCAGTAGGGCCGTTTACGGTTGGTTCGCGATGCCGTACTTCTCACCATGGCGGAATGGTACTTTCCGCCGTGCTTGATGGCGTTAGGTGCATGTCCGCTGGGGTCAGAATTCGCGTACCGTTGCGCCATGGTGGTAATTGCGGCTTGGCATGGCGCGCGCGCGCGCGTACTTGGTGCAGTTAGCGTTGGCGTTCACTGCGGTGTCGCTAATGGCATCGTACTTTGCGGTGACGGGTCATAATCGCACCGAGCGCTATTCGATGGCGGTATTGCATTTCCGCCATCGTTTTTCGATTTCCGCCAGGGTCGTAATGAGGGCCATGGTGTTTCCCGCCCATGTGGTTCTTTTAGCGCACATCTATACAGAATGACCCGTTTCCCCATAATAGAAACAGAGGTTCAATTTCCTCCTTCTCTCTCTTTCATTGACAATAATTGGATGACCTCTAATATTCCCTACCTGCGTGTGTTCAGGGCCAGGAGAAGAACGGTCTTTCTCCCATCAAGGATTTGGTCTACGATATTCCCTTTTTTCCCCTTTTTCTATTGATGTTTCTCTGATCAATTCTTATCATGAGAGAGACAAGTTCATTCATAGTACCAGGAGGGGTTAGGACAGTGCTAAGCACTTCTTGTAGGTGGTCTCTCAACCCTTTCTTAAATATTCATATTTGGGCGTCTTCAGGCCAAATAGTCTATACTGCTAATCCATGGAAGTGAGCGATATATGAGAGGAATTCCCCTATCGGATCCCCAATAATTTATTACGTAGTGACTGGAGGGCATATTGCCTATCAAACATGGACTGGAAAGCAGTAAAAACCTGTCAATCGTTTAACAATGGGCTGTTTTCATCTACCTAAGGTCAGGCAAGGGCTGTTTTTTGTAGATTGAACAAAATAAATGTGATCTTTGCCTGGTCGGAGGCATACATTTGTGGTTTATTGAGGAAATGAATGCGATATTGAGTCATAAATGCCTTAAAATGCCAGGGTTCACCCACATATTTTGGGGGCATAGGTGGTGATGGTATACCTTGATGTGGGTTAGGTCCGGTTAAGGTAGCAGGGGTGAGAATAGGTCAGATTTTAGATTTATTTGGGGAAACCTCCACTGGTAGAAGGAGTACCCATATAACCCAGATGTTACCAGACGCGGTTGGCTTCTTAACCACTTGTTTAGCAGTATTTTGTAGAACAGTGATGGATTGGTATAACAAAGCATTTTCCTACTTGAAATTGGCCATGTCTACCTGTAACTTTTGGACAGCATTGGCTCGGTATTGCAGCATTGCCTCCATGACCCGGGAGGAAAATAAATGTTCTTGGAATCTGTCACGTACCTGGATGATCAAGATGGGTTCAAATTTCCCGGGAGTTTTGGGGGCAATGCAACCCCAATCCACGAAGAGAAAGCCACTGGGGTATTCTGAAAGTCATCCCCACCGGACCCCTCTCCGTAGACAGGAGTGCTATGTGACATACCCCCTTCCCTGGACTACAAAATGTGTGTCTAATGGAGGATGAGAACAAAAACAGTATTAATGGAAGAAATAAAAGTGTACAAAGGATTCCCTTATGGACCCCTAGAATCATTAAGTACCTTTGCTCTGGACACTTCTGGCAGTGAACCTGAGGCAACTGGATAACACAGATTCAATCTTGACAATGAAAAAGAAAACAATAACCAGGAAACTAAATACCTAACATATTGTTGAGGGGGCCCCCAGGATACCCCCAAGATGACAGATGCCACCCACTGAAGCGGCCCCACAGACCATAACCGATGACATCACAAAGTAATCATGAAGAGGCAACATGGCTGAATACACAGGTAGTATAGGCATCAGCTAGTTTCAAAGGAGTACACATGAACTAATCACTGACACCTAAAAGCAACTACCATGAACAGCCATGAAAATAAAGGTCACAGCTGCATTGAAATTAATGGAAAGCATTGTCAAGGCTTAAAACACAGGGAGAGGCCTGACACACTGATTTCCCTGAGAAACACAAAGCAGAGCTGGCAGTGCAGTCACTGTGCCCAACCGTGCCAAGGATGCTGGGAGAGAGTGTTCGAGTTAGCAGAAGAGATAAGACACCTGCAAGGGCTGGGAGTTGAAATTCTTCATAAATGCGAGCAGAGAGCTCAATTCTGCAATCCCTACACATGTGATCTGAACGTGGGGAACATGGCCTATTCATCCGAGGCAGGCAGAAACTGTTGTTCCAGTCACATTGAAGACAGAAGATGCAAGAATGTAACACAGCATGAAGTTGGAGACAGGAATGTCCTTGCTGAGGGCCAGAGAAGTCAGAGAAGTGGTCACTTTAATGGGAAACAGGCAGTACCTTGAAGCCGTTCTCTCCAACCATTAATGTGCCCACATGATGGTCATTTTCCCAAACTGAGAAAGCTCACACTGGCCTCCTCTGGGTGGCGCCAGGGCAGAGCTACCAGATATGGCCAGGCCCATTAGATCACCTGTCCCCCATGTAAGGAAGGTATGGTATCAACAGTAAAACAGACACAAGTGACCATAGTTCAAGGATGTTTATTGAACTTCAAAAAGGGTTTGAAAACGCCTATCTAACCCTAAATCTAAAGATGGGAGCATGCTACGACCATCAAATAATAATAATGCAGTCCTAGTGGTCACTAGTCAAAATAAAAGGGCCCTGTATTTTGCATCCCATAGGCCTTCAGTGGCTGGTTGTCCCTGGAATGTTGCGTCTCATAGGCAGTGGCACCTAATGCACAGAACACCTCGATGCCCGCAACGGACTACAATCCCCATGATCCCTAGTGCCTCCTGTTCAGGTGGCGCATTGCAGCCTGTGCGTTCCCGTGTGTCATCAGGAACTACAGCATTAATGCTGCCCTGAACCGCAAGTCAACGCTCCTAAACCGTCACGTTTCTGTTGCGGTACGGTTGCTCTGCGTTCCTGATACTTGCACTCCTGTTTCATGATCCCGGCTTTCCTGGCTTCCGACTTTGGTACTGCTTTGTGACTTTGTCCCTCAATCGGACTCCAGCGCCATTTGTTTTTCCCTCGGATTGATTACCTGGTTACCCGACTTGGCATTCTCCTCTCCGGTTAATGCTTCCCGCGTTGCCCTCGTTCTGTGTCTGGTGCTCAACCCTTCCTGTTCTGATTACCTGGCTCCCCATGGACCTTGGCTAATGTGTTTTGGATTTCCTCTTGCTCTGCCCTGCATCAGTTTCCACGACCCTGAAAAGTGTTCTGTTTCTTTGGACGCTCTGCTGTTATAACAAAGGATTACTCTGCTGCTTCATTTTGGATCAGCTTTTCTCTTTTGGAACTCTGCTTGGGACTGCTTCAACAGACTCTACCAGCTGTGAAACTGTGCACTTTGGACTTTCTTCCTTCATTGGAACTTTGGTGACTTTATCTCTCCATTTAGATTGTGCCCTCGTGCCACCCAGGTTAGGGAAACACCCTGCATTGAAGATCCTGTAAAGTCCTGGCCAGGGTTCTCACCATCTCTGTCAAATCCTGGTTCTTCAACCCCTCACTGGCTGGAGTTTTGTGCAAGTAGGTTTCCAGCTTGGCATCGCAGTACAAGAGATAAGAGTGGGGTTGCCTGGGGATTACACGGTTGTACTTGCTGAATCCAAAAGAGATGCTGAAAATTCTTGTGCCTGTTTTCTCCCTCTTAGCTCTGCTGCCTGCTCCTGCCTTCTTTTCACCTGAGCCCCTGGCCTGGCAGTTTTAACTCTTTCTGCAAGCTGCGCTCTTGGGGGGAAAGTCTCCCTTTCATCCGTTAACGGAGGCCCCAGTAGTCCGTTGAGACTGGGGTTGTTTGAGTGTCTCCGATCCCGACGGAAGTCTTCTCGATCCTGACACTATACTAATAAACCTATTGCCAGTCCTTACCTCTAAATACAAATAGTGCAGGAAATAGTATTATGAAAAAGAAAGTGGTCTTCAAAAATGATATGTCAGGATGTTCAGCCATTGGTGTACCTTCCCCCGCGTTTTCAGCATGGGACAAGGTGGTTCACTTGAGTGTAGCAGTCTGGCTTCTTTAGCACAAGGATACAGTCAATCATTAGCATCAGGGCCTTCTGTGCTCAAGTCACTCTGTTTCTCAAAGTCTCTTCCTTCATAGGGCCTGATGCCATCAAATAAACAACAAGTGCTTTTCTGCTTTAGATTTTTAAAAGTATTCACTTTAGGTGATTCACTGTTAACCACAGATCCCTCGCTTCCATGCTCAGATCCCTTTAATACAATTATTCTCCCTCAGCCGGGTTCTGACCAATGTCAATTTTTACATAAAATATTGAAGACTTTCAAATGTGCACAGGGTTGGGCTGGACCCATGGCAGGACCACTTCGATTTCACAATTCTCTTTCTTTTAATGTTACAACCTTTCAGTTGGACACCTAACAGAGACTTTCGAATGAGAAGCCATGTGGCGCCAGACTGATCTGTCTACGGTATCTGCTGTTTTAATTATCTCTGCGTCGCTTGTCACATAGGCTCCATAGACTGTTCTCTTCAATCTTCTTTATGCAATGTTGCTGTATGGAACCTTGGGTTTCACACAGACCGGTTTGGTATCAGTCTCGCCAACTCACTGACTGTGCTGACTTCACTGGTGCTGCTTTGTTGTAGGAGACAAGGACCGTACCACTGTGGCAAACGATTCTCCCTGCCGTGACTATCGATGCGGGAGAGCCCCGGGTACCTCAGACACACAATGCAGGATTCTTCAGCTTTTCAGCTTTGATTCCAGGTCTTAAGTTTCCAATTCTCGAAGGCTCATGAAAGTTGCAATCTTTCGGTGAAAAAGTCCAGGGCACTTCCCTCCTTACAATCCTCTTCAGTCTTGCAGTCTTTCGCCTTGTATTAAACTGCCATCTTGGAACTGCTGCTTTCTCGTGTGCTTTGCCTTACTCAGAGTGTGCTTTCGTGATCCGCCTTTTATCCGTGTGGGGAGGTGTGATGGAGGTCAGGTGTGTGTAATGGTCAGTAATTGCCTGACCCTGCCTGACCATTGTACTGGTATACGGCTCGGGTGTTAGTCCTTTTTCTCTCACCGTTAGCTGTCGGTGAGAAAGTGTTTGAGTCAGAAAAGGCAGGGTGGTTGAATTCCTAAGTATCCTACCTAGTAGGATGGGGTAAAGGTGTTACAGGGAAGGGGATGCTGTGCCTCGCCCTCAGGTGTCCCACTTCCACTCCCCAAACACCCCCCCATCCAGGTGATCCTCCTACACCAGTCCACCCCCCAGGAACTAAAACCAAAAACGATGGCTGTGTCCTGTCCACCTGGATGACAGGTCCCCGGGGACTAGCGGGTGAGACACCTTCAGGTTTCTCACACCTATAGGATGTAAATGTGTCTATACTGTTCACCCAATCCCATTCCATCTAAGGTCCAGGAATGTAACTTTTGGTTGTAATGTCACAGCAGCATAAAACCTCACTACCAGCCTGTAATGAGTTGAGAATGCATTGGCACTGCAGTATTCTGTGTGCCGATCACTGCTTGTGGAGATGTGGAGATGTATTAATAAAAGCAGTAATTTGTCACATCTCTGGCTCCTCCGGTTCTTGGCATGGGGGATTTCCCTCAGGCCAGCCTCTGGTTTCTAAATTCTGTGTCAATATAATTATCTAAGAAGACAGAGTTCAGCAGAGTATCTGAAACTAGAATTAAGATACTATGGGATCTTGGTCAGAAGAAGAGCGACTGTTGTATGAATGGGAAGTGGTGGGAGGTAGCTGTTTTTATAGTCATAGGAGTGTGAAGCTCGCTGGTGATGTGTGAGCCACGATTAGATGAAAGGACCATATCGCGTGGTCACGCATCACGCAGCGTGTCTCTGTTTTCTGACCTCAGCGCAGTTGATTGCTGCATGCCCGGCAGCCGCCATGGGAGTCTGTAGGCTCCCAGAAAGGACGGTGGGACCGAAGGACCATGGTGCTATGGTGCAGAAAGTATGCTGCGGGCCCTGGCGCTCCTAACACCATTTCATCCGGGAGCACTGTCAGCTCCCATCCGCCAGCATTCATAGTCCGCAGCATCCTGCAGAGAAGCCCAGCGTGGAACGCCTGTGATGCCAGAGTTGGAGAAGCCAGAAAGCAAGTCGATTATCTGAGCAAGTGCTGAGCCCTGTGATGTTCCCCTGGACAACCAAAGGTACCGGGGTGCACAGGGGAAGTGGGAACCTTCCGGTGCAAACTGTTATGAGGAGAGAAACTCATTAAAGCCACCAGGGTGACATTCGAGCGATATACTAGCATAACTAAACATATGAGAAACATAGTGAGAAACAGATAAATAACGTGACAGATAAGACTGCACAGGAAACTGAAGGAAAGTGGAAATGAGCACCCTGGGAAGCAGGGGAGAAGCCTCAAGACGTCTGTGTTGAACAGTGGGGTAAACATTATACACACATATGTAAACAAGTGTTGTGAATTAAGACTGGCAAGTGAAAAAGATAATTAGAAACAATCTAATAGCAATAACTTACGACAAGGGGTTTGCTATGTTGGGAAAAGTCACACAAAACCTCACAAGGGATGAACCTCGAGAAAGTGAGAAATAGAAAACCCAAGTGAAAGAGTGTAAGACAGCATTTCATGGAGAATCACTATAAGCATAACATTGAGAAAAGTACAAGACCCATGAACGTTTGGAAGGAGCTACTTGAGCTTATAAATACAAACCTGAGTGTCAAAGAAGATCCTTCTTAGAAATATATTTTCAACCAGAGACATTTTGTATAAGGACATTACACCAGAGACAAGATAAAAACCCTGAGAGAAAGCCGCAAGAGAGAAGGCATAAGGGATGCGACCAGAAGAAGAAAAACATTCTTTTGGCCCCCTTTGAGTTGTTCTAATTAGTGGTAGGCTCAGGTAGAGTTAGGTTTGGAATTAGGATTTTACTTTGGACTTCCTGATGACAGACGAGCACCTTTAGTTACTTTAGTTAGGTAGGGAAATTACCATAGCAATAGGGAGAGATAGGTATTTTCTTTACCATTTTATTAAAAAGAGAGTAAACATGACCATAGTGTGCCCAACGCCTTCTTCCGACCCCGTCACAATGCACACACTTATTTTTCAGTGCAAACAATATTGTTTGCAACACCCTTTGCTCCTAATAAATATGGGTAGGATTATGCAAGGGCTCAGTAAAACCATTCATTTATAGAGGAGAGTTACCACAGCATTAATTAAAGTCTATGCCCAGTGGAACTCTGAAAACATGAAAAGTATGCAGATTGCCCGACAAGCACTGTGATGTGCTAGCAGTGTGTCTTGTTGAACAGATGGAGCAAGGTCGTGTTCTCCTGTTGCTCGTCAGAAATTGTATTCCCATTGTGCTACGTTAGAACCTGCACAGTCCCTTTCTATTTCATTGGAAATCTAAAACATGCCTTCAAAAACATTGCGCATGCGCGGAGCGCTGCACGGTGTGCTAGCAGTGTGTCTTGTGTCCTGTGGCCAGTGAGTGGGTGCAAACTACCAAAAGTTGGTAAGACTCGTACACTTAATTTTTCATGAACTGCCAATCATTGGAAATACATTTTCCCACAACTCTTCGCATTTGCACACACCGACTTGAATCACTAACAGTTAAAAACATTTTACGTCTGGAACCTGGAACATTCTTGCACACGAAGCAACTGCAACTGCGGATCACATGCCCTTTGAGCAGTCGTCAGATATTCATTTTGAATCAGAGTGCTAAGTGAAAGCGTTCAATTTAACACTCGTAACGACTGCAACTGCAGAGCAGATGCTCTTTGAGCAGTCGAGTGTCACTGACTCAGTGAGGCGAGGCGAAAGACAGTGCTTTGCATTGGATAACACACTTGTGGCTATAACTGCGGAGATATGTCTCTTTGATGAGCCGCAGGTGATTTTTGGGAAAACTTAACTTTAGCCATCTAATTCATCTTTACTTACGACTGGAGTGCTATATTCTACAACCCTTGGGCGTGTGTGCAAAGAAACTAGTGTACCAGATCCTGGGCTTAAAGGGAAAAAAAGTTCAGCATCGATTTTATGTCTAACTCTTGCTATTCCCTAAAATCGTGAATGCCGAACAATCTGAAAACATCAAGTGCTTCAGTTGTTTTAAAGTCAACCCCTGTTAGACCGTCTTCGGTCAATGCTCTGAAACGCGAAATGCTCATTCAAACACTCACTATTCACAAAATAAATGTGTGCCAGAGACATTCGCGACTTCTGCAAACCATCTACAAATATGCCTAATTACATTCGAGATGGTAACTTCCTGCATAAAAACTTTGGCGTCCCACAAACGGTGGGGGTCAAATATAGAGCCCCTAAATATTTCCATCACTGATACCCAAATGATGACTTTAGAAGGCCAGCAGCTGTCGATCTCCAACTTAGCACCTCCTATAGAGGTGCCTGTTAAGGATTTCAATGAAGCGACACACACCTTGGTCTCGGCCTAGTATGAAGCACCCAATTGAGATGCTTTTCTCCTTATTTGATGCAGATAAAATTTTGGGATGGTACATCACTCATATTAAACCCCCTTTTCAAATACCCTGGGTCACAATGGACCATGAAGCAGGCTGGTTGGTAAAATGCAATATTTATTTATTTTAAAATTCAAAAGAAATCATACACTTTTTAAAATGGGGCAGCAATCACCAATGCAGTGATAATTACAATGTGAGCAATGCACTGGGTTTAACCTTCTAGTGGAACAGATACACAGCACAGCGGAATAGGAGAACTTTTTGGTTTAGGAAAGACAGCACCCAACTTGGGATTTCCCTTTGCAATGTTCCCTCAACCCACAAATTATCAATTCTAGATGTATAGAAAGACACAGCAGGTAATCAGGAATAAGAGGCAGAAAACCGAATCAAAATCCGACCTTCCCACACCAAATAAGAGTGGAAAACAGATTTTAAACCCCCTTGCAAGGTTATGAAATGATACTCGAAAATGGACAAATAAATATTGAATGTGTGTTGAAAACCTTGAAGGAAATACAATTCCTCACGAAAGCAACAATGCAAAGACCCTAACAATCACAAGCAATGGATTACCAAGAACATACAATTGAAAACTGTGGGGAAAGTTTAAAACATGTTGCAGCCAAATGACTCGAATAAAAGTTGCATTTTTCTTAATTCCCCACTTTAAATTACCCAAACGGTTTTTAATAAAAACAGGTCAAATACTCAGATTCTGAGTTTTGGGCTGAGCGATAGAGGTATATCACAGGGATACTCTGGAAGTGAAAGTAAGTCTCTAGCTGGTAAATTGGAGGAGTTATACAAGATATAAAAAGGTGCGCTTTGAGCAAATTGAAGCTGTGAAATAAGAAATGAAATCAGTTGTGACAAGAACAGTTTTACTTTACACTAGAGTATTCAGGCTAGGCCACCAAAGATGGACACAGTAAGATCCAAGGTTGATTCGCGAGTTCAACCCTATCACCCCAGCACTCAACCCTGGCGGAAACCAGTCCGATCACTCGAAATATGACTAATGGCTTATAATTACACAAGACAAAATTGAAAGGAGAGATGGCACTAGCACTAGAAATCAAGGGCAGGGTTGCACAGATAATTCTGACAGTTTTAACAAGTTATCAGGATAAGGATAGGATATCTTAGAGAGTGGGATAAGGACAAAGGCAAGAAAAGGTATACTATGGATTTCTATGGGGTGGTGATTTATACTTACAGTTCGCCTTTAGTTTTGGGATGTTTGGACCGTCAATAGGGTTGGGTCACTAAAAAGCAGCTTGCCTGGCAAACAGCTGGGCAGTTGTGGTCACTGGATGGCAAGGACTGGAATGGCAATTCTGGTCACTGGATACTAAAGGCCAGCTGGATGGCAGGATTGCAGGATAGCATGGTGGCAGCAGGCATGCAGTTAGTGGGCAGAAAGCCAGGCTGGTTCAGGGTGCAAAAGATACCACAGCTTTCCCCTTTTTAATGGGAGATTAGTGGGTTTTCAGATTTGAGGCCTTGCTGGGAATAGGATCAGCACTGCTTGGGTTTTGCAGTGGGCCCTGGAGTAGGGTCTGCAATGCTTTGGCCTTGTATTTGGGGAATCTGGATGATGAATGGAACATGAACGCCGTGCAGGAACTTCAGGAAGAGTGTCTCTAGAGTCTTCTCAGGGATGCTTATTTATAATGCCTAGTGACATTACCAAAGTATTTGGCTGGGCAGGGTCTGCTAAACACGCCTCTACCAACTGGATTGGCCAATCAATGTTGGTTCCCTCCCCTGGGATGTGACTTAGTTTAGGGGTTGTACTTTTATGATGTGAAAAGACTTCCCACAGACCTTTTTGCCAAAAATCAGTCATAACGGAATTTACACATTTGTACAGTTCTGGCATATTACCCAATGACAAGAGCAGATAACCTATTTTATGCAGACCATTCCACTCCAAATCTGAACTCTGTGAGACATTGTTTCACCCTCTGATACATTTTGGTAATTTTGAGTATGAAAGATTCGGCCTAAAATTCCATAACTTTATACACATGTGTGGTTTATCATAAGGGATGTAAGTATAAAAATTTGCATTGGCATCATTGATACTTTTCTTATAATCCCTGATTCTTTGCCATTTCTATTCCAAGGTGTCAGTGACTTCTACAATGTCTCAAATTATAAAACACAAAATCACTTTTAAACTGCGAGATTTTACATTTTTACAAAGTCTTGCTGCAGAGATAAAAGTCTTTAAAGTTTATTTATAAAATAGTCTTTGGAAGCAAATGGCAGTCCTTTGTCCTGCACTGGACCATTTTTTTCTTTTTCAGCTACCACCAACTGTCACTTCCCCAAAGGAGGATGGGTTTTTCCAGCTTGATTGAAGGTTTATTGCCCCTTATCCACTTCAGCACTTTGATGTCCCAGAATTTCTATTGAAAGAGGCCCCTGCCCAGACTGAAGTCTGATTAGTATGTGAAGTTTCTTTGTCCTGGTCAGTCACAATTTTCCAACCTAGCAATTATCACTTTCGTGTCCTGGAAGTTTATGGTGGCTCCCTTCCTTGGGGAAGCCTTAGCTCTGCCAACTAGAATAACTTGTTTTTGGAAGCTTGCAAAATCTAGCCAAGTCAGTTTAAAACCTTTATTTTCTTTTATTTGGTCCTGAATCAAAAAAAACAAGCCTGTGGAATAAAAATAGCCCATATGTGTTTCCCAGCAGCCAACCCCTTCTCATTGCTAGGCACAGACAAGCTTTCATTCAACATATTACTTTTCCTTTAAAACAGCATTTATTTTTCTTTGGTTTGCAAAGCCCATTTTACACATGTGGTGAAAACTGCTAGCATTTCCTTTCAAATTCGATTTTGCCATCTGACTTCCCAATATTGTCTTGCAGCCATAGTTAGTTTCTTGTACACAACAGTCTGTACAAGGCAAAGGTCTCCTGGAATGGACATGTGCACAGAGCTATGATTTCTTTTGCAGGGTTCATTCCTTTGACACTTTGTAGCACAAAATAAAGTGTTTCCTGTGCACGGCAGAAAGTGAAGTTTCTTGGGCCTTTTTTCAGATTTGGCTTAACAGAGCCTGTCATTCAGGGGTCATGTTGGTTTTGCTGAAGCACAATGGGGATATGAATGTGCATGGCAGAGCCTTATTAATCAAAGTGGTTTAAGAAAGAACAGATGGAGTTAGCGTCAAAGCAGCATTTTTTAAAGGTGAAAAAGTTTCCTCTTCAATGGGGATCTTGGGGGTTTCAGCAAAGCAACGCTGCTTTTTCACTTTCTTGCTTTTGTATATGTCAGAACACACTGGCACGCTCTCTCAGTGGGTTCCCTGGTTCCATCCTGCCTGATGTGTGCTTGGCAGGACGGTGCAGCCATTTTTTTGTTGCTGCAAAACGCAGTTTTGAGGCTATGGCTCTCACAAGAGCCAGCGCAGCCATTTTGCTGTATCTGCGCAAATGCAGCATGGTGATGTGGAGAAATACTGTTGAGTGGGTCAATATATCCCACATGCCCATGGACATAGTGCAACAAATTGAAAGCACATCAGCCTGCAGTTACTTTGAACTTGACAGCAGCGGGCCAATTTGTTATATTTCTGACATGTCACAATCCAATTATGTGGCCCAAATTAATGGTGGAAGCAACTCTGTTGAAAACATCTCCATTATATCCTCTTCATCTTTAATAAACTCTGAGGTCAACAGTCTGTACCAGTCACCTCGTTTGTTTGAAAAGTCTGTTCAAACTAACCTTTTGCTCTCTCCTAGTCTGATCTCAATCCAGATCCGTAATGGGAAGACATTGTGAGGATTGTTTGCCAAACACACAAATACCGGTATAATCATGAACCG
>PGSH02019871.1:0-36568 GCA_002915635.3 Ambystoma mexicanum
AACCACACTGTCATCAATCTTCACTTCCAGACATTCTCATCTGAAGAAATGCTTCTTTGGGACGCATATCTTCATGACTCCTTTCAGGCATCCAGCTGATTTTGCATGTTCATCAACAGTCAAGAGGATAGCTCAGTGGGAGGATAGCTTGGAAGGATAGCTCAGAGGCAACGTGCTCACCTTGGAAGCAAGATGACATGGAGCAGCACAGGTTCGATCCCCAGGTTCGGGCTTGAGAAACCTCTGGGTATTTAGCATGTCATAAACAACCTATCATATCACTCCAGGTCATAAGACTGCATCGTCCACTAGGACTGAAGTAAATCCATCTCCCCACATACTTCTTATGGTGTCTTGAATACGGAACGTTCCCTCAGGTGTGTGAATGCTGGCCTTCACGCAGTCTCTGATTTCTTCATCTGTCAGCTCTTTGGGCTCAACTCCTGACTCAACATTGATCACAATCTTAATTGCTACTGCTTTCCTTGCAGTCTTCTTGCACTGTGCGATTATTATCCTGATCACACAGAATCCAGGCATGATCATCACCAACAGGGAATTTGAAAATATTTGCTATTCACTGTGGAACCCATGAGAAGATCAATCCAAACCAACTGTCATCAGCAATGTGCTCCACTTCATCTACCATCTTGACATGCATGTTTGTCAGCATCATTATGGCCTCTGTCAAGGTGCCATTTCCCGTCATAATGAGAATGTATGAATGTGCAACATGATTCCCCGATTTTGGCACAAGCACCTCTATTCATAGCTGTGATCATGTCAAGGATATATCTGTTCTCGAGAGTCATCAGTTGTATAGCAATCAGCTCTTCTTTGTTAGCATTGAATCCTTTTATGGTGGTGTTGATGGTATGCCAGAGCTGTCATCTGGTTATTTGTAACCATTTGGTATTTGCCATTGTCTGTACTCCAGGCATGAAGATAACATAATAAACTGCTGATGTCTGGCTGAACAGTCTTTGTTCATATGGAAAAGCATCAAAGGCCTCTATTGACATGGCTTAGAAATAATGTTCTCTCTTCATTTGATTCAAAAGTTCAGTAGACCTCTTCTTCCTCCGGTGAGCATCTTCTTTTGGGAACTCAACAATATTCAGGTCACTCCTTGGAATCACCAATGCTGGAACATGGACAATCACTAGAGAACACAGTCCTCCCCAATCTCTGGGCAGCTTCATGTAAGCTCTGTATCCACAGGCCCAGTAGTGTTCCATTATCACTGCTGTCCCAATGTTCATTCCTGGTACATCAAAGATTCAACCACAATTTTGATTCTCTCCAACTTTTCTCATGCCATAAGTTTGCACTGTCCGAGGCACTATCTGTAGTGGACCTCCTTTGTCTTCGAACCATGGCAGTAATTTTGCAAGTTTTGGCCCTAATGGTTTGCATCCTTTTTCCACAGTCAATAGATGGTTGATGATGACCAATCACTACGCAGGCTCTGCATATGACCACACCTTCCTCCCTTCAGTCTTTAGAAAGTACTGTTTCCCAGATTTGCATCTGACCTCTTTCCTTGCATCTTTAAATGTCTTCTCTGGTCTTCCTTTGACAATCAAGTCTTCTATTTACTTTATATCTGATTCCAGCTCCTTTCACTCCAGGTTGGTCGTATCTTATCACATGATTTCTGATGAACAGCATTGCTCTTGTCTTCAAATATTGGACATAATCATCTTCATCTGGGCTTGACCATTCAGTTGTCCATACTAATGAAGCTGTTCAACCGATGAGCTGACCTCTTGCCCGGCAGAGTGCTACGTGACATAGACAATGAGGTGTTTGTAGATCTATTTCAATAGCTATGAACACCTTAGACTTTCCTTTAGCATAAGGAAGGAGTTCACATACATGGCATTCTTCTTCAGAAGTTATTTTGCCCGCTTCTTTCATATGCTGCTACCACATACTATTCCCCAAATTTGCTGTACTGTCTAGATAATCATTTAATTCATAATCATCTTCTCTTGTACTTCTATTGTGTCTCTTTCTTTGTTTTTCTAAAATGACCTATATCTTGTGCTCAGTATTGATATCCAAAGATGTCTTCCTACAATAAGAATTCTAGAAATATTTGTCACAGAATTAGGTGCCTTCTCATGCACCACTGAAGTAGGGGCAATCACATAGGGCCTTGGCTGTCTCACAATGTCTGGGCCTGTATTGGTTGCTGGAGTGGGGAGAATCAAAGGAACTCTTCCCCTCTTTGGACCAACAACACACACGGCATGAATCAGCAAGATTATGAAAACCACGATGATCATTGAGCAAGCATATATTATGCACCAATACATTATGCTCCACCATCTCAATGGCTCATTCGTCGTCATTCTTGTTCACTGCTTGGAATAGCTATGTGGTTTATTGACCACATGGCTACCTTTAATTACTTTTAAGAAAAGAAAAACACTTTTTATTTAGGCAATCTCAGAAAGACCTCAGGTAGCCGTTGAACATGCTCCACAGTTTCTACAAGTATCTGGCTGATTGCAGGACGATTGATAAGATTTTGTGTGAACACATAAGTGTTATTGTTCTGCCAAACAAGATAAGGATGAGCTTCAAGCAGATAGTAAAAGACCAAATCAAGTAAACTGTGTACTTCATCACTCGACAGGACCATTCGTTTGCTTGAAAAGACGTTCAGGTAAATGTCTAATTTTAGTATTCACTGTACTGTTTGGATTTTCTTGGTTGAGTTCTAGAGCTTTTTTTGAGACCTTAATGAAAATCATGTTATTGAAAGTTCACCATCTGTTGTAAGGTAATAATAACAATGTTAACTTTGGTCATATGATTCTAAAATAAATGAGATATTAAAAGGGTGATATTGAATTGCCCCTGCAAATGGTTCCATCGAGAACTATTGGTGTGAGATATTGTTTGAAGTATATGGAAAGTAAAAGGGTCAGTGTTTAATTATTTGGTATCGTTAAATCAGCATGCAATTATGAAGTGCTCCATTTATTCAAAATAATGATTGTTTATATATTTTTAATATGTGCTTAGGCATGCCGGAAATGATTCTCCTGAAGAAAGATGTGTTTGATGAACCTGAAACGCATTGAGCAGCATCAGCAATTGGCAGCAGACCCTGACAACCGTCAATTACAGATATTGTTTGATGTTTGTGATATAAAAACAATGAATATACTGGGCCTCATTACTAGTATGGAGGTAGCAATGCTGCTTTTAGCGGCATGGCTACCCCCATACCAGGTACCATGTCTGGGTCCCACAAAAGGGGATTTACCGGGCCATTCCGACCTTGGAGGGCCCGGTAAATCCCTTTCGCAGGACCCAGTACATCCCTATTCCCATTTGAGCCCCCATAGGGCTCAATGGGGAGGATGCTAACAACGGGCTTGTTAATGACGGGCCTGTTGTTAGCATCCTGGTCTGCTAGCGGGTCGCGCTAAGGACGTCTGGTCTGACCAGGCGTTCCTTAGCGGGACCCACTGCAGACCTCGTAATAGGGCGGACTGGAATGAACGTGCCGGTCCCTTACCGGCACCGTTCATTCCATGGCTGCCTACCTCCTAATGAGGCCCATTGTCTTTTGGCATTAAAATGTGTTCTTTAACAACTGATGATACACAAATAGTGACAGTGGTTATTTCATTAGATTTTAATTGGATGTTATTTAATTAAAAGTCTTTTTTTTGAGAATTTGACAATAATATTTGCATGTTGCGTTATATTTTGGATTAAATATTTAAGTGACTTGTGCTACGAGAGAGTGTTGTGTTTAATGTATCCAAGGATTGAGTGCTGATGGGGCTCATCATGAGTTGATTGGGCAGTAATTGCACTTAAATGCAGCGGTAATAGCACTTAATTGCCCTTAAATGCAGCAGCAATAGTGTTACCGCCGCATTTAAGGGCTACCACCCAACTCATGATGAGGCCCATTCTCTGGGGCCTTCGACTGTATTCCCTTATTAACCCTTCCACCACGTCCAAAAGTAATCGTAAACAATGTTGAACAGTTGTGAGTACAACCTTATCTTTGATATCATTAAAATGTATTATCATGTAATGTATAAGAAGTGATTTAGCCAATTTCCAGATCATACCATATTTGCTGAATAAATATTGTGCAACAACCTGAGGCTTACCTGAGCATTCTACGAGCAACTGCATGTGCAGTTATTACTCACCAACCAAATGTCTATCAACCGCAGATAAGACCAAAGCTGAGTCAATCCTCCTGCATTAGCTCTGCATATTTGGAGATTGCACACCAATCACAGCAAGTAATACTTCGCTTTCTCATCTATTTCTGCACCACAGTCTTTTTGGACTCAGATATGAATTCAAGGTGTAGTTCCATAATTAAAAGAAAGAAAGAGATCACTGCAACCCAGCAGCCCGAATGATGAATATTATGCACATCACACTGAACTCATAGATTGGAGTCCTTTAAGATGAGGCAGCAATACTTAAGAGTTCGATGGGGATGCAGAAGTTACTCAAACATCAATAATCAAAACGACTTACTGCTGGGTATACCCGATGAACATGTCACTAACAAATGGGAAAAACTGTTTCTTTTTACAACAGCTTGCCTGATTAAGCGAAACATTGCCCATCTGTGGGGCTCGCCGGAGAAGTCAGTATCGGCCCAATGGATTGCGGATATGGACATATGTGCTACAATGGAACACCGCATATGCACAGCATGAGACTGCCCAGTGAAGGCCACAAACATATGAGGCAGATGGGAAGAAGGGAACTAACTGGAGTTCTTGTGACATTGCATTGGGTGAAAGACCTAAGTTCCTGGACTGATTTGATTTGATAGTATTTAGCTCCTATAATGTATCATTGATCCTGCACTCCGGGCCACAATCTGTCAATTGTAAGGAAGTGTATGTATGTTTGTATGGTTTAAGTAGGTTTTCAAAATAATAAAAAGATTTATTTAAAAAAAAATGATAAAATAATCAAAACGACTCAGGAAGTTGCCAAAGTTTGGTTCTGGTTTAATATCAATTATCTAAAACAGGGAGTTACAACAGACATCATACGAAGCCGCAGAGCACGATCTCAACACATTTTCGAAAATGCACAGCTTTTATAATCAAAATTCGTCATCACTGACGTCATGTTACGTGGCAAACTACAAAAACCTACGAGTAACAGTGGTTGGCTTTAAGGGAGCATCTAAGTATATGTTCTATAAAGACGGGCGTTGGGATTGGGTGTCGTCGTGATTGGGTGTCTAAGTCAGGTGGGCAACTAAGCCCATCCCAAGTGAATGGTCATCTTCATCGTCACTAAATACACAATGATTAATTGTTTACACAAACTATAGGGCTCCTAACTATGTGGCCCTCTACAATTGGTTTGGCACACTTGTACTCTTCTGGAATATTCCACATGCTAGCAGCACGCAGGCTACCGTCCCAGGTGCATGGAGGATTGGCGTTGTCTCGCCTCCCCACCAATTGGCCCAACATCTATCATCACTCCTTCATTCTGCCTGTCAATTAAGGCTTTGAATTTGGCCTTGCAGAAGCTATTTGTGCCTGAGAAATAAGGGGAGTGTGGTATCATTCAGTCTTCTGGTTTTGAGGCAGCTTGACCCAAGCTATTTTCGATCTTGATCATGTGACTGGAGAACACGCATTTGAGCCTTTTGCTGTATTTAATATTATTAAATGATGAACTCTTGACGCCTTCAGTGTTTTTCATTCTGCTTCAAACAGGAGTTTGTTTTTGTATCACATTTGTTATATTCATTTTGACATGCGCCCAACTCACTGTGGCCTCAACTTCTCGGTGCTGGGCCAGCCAAGCCTTTCTCGAAATTCTCTTTTGTCATCAGTTTTAAATCCACCTGCGCCACACTGAAATCCCTTCCTGATCATGGGGTTTCAAGCCTTGCTAAAGTGAATCCTGAAATATCCAAGTTCTGTACATTCCTATATGTATACATTGGCGCATCGCTGCATCTAATTCACTACGTAGCCAGTCTTTATGATCACTTTTCCCTACTTGCGCTGCTGCATCTGTACAGGTGTAAAATTACTTTGCATCTTCTTCAGTGCTTCTTTGCACAAGCAACTTCATTTAAATCCTGAAATGATGCTTAACTTCTATACTTCATCTTCAGCTACTACAGAATGCCTATATCTTCTTGTCTTGAGTGTCAATTCTTACTTTGCATGACGTCACCAGTCTCCTTTCTTGTTCAAATGCACACTTCTTCCAGCACCCCATTTGCTGTGCATGTATGTATGGTTTTCTTAATGGATACCTTGTCTCGAAGATTCTTTGTGGTATGGGCATCCTCACTGGCACTGCACATGTAGCCATCTCTGGTTCCTACCATATAGGCAAAATGGGGGCAGAGCTCTTGATGGGGGTATTTGTGCCCTCCTCTACACTCCCCCCTCTGGGCGATTCACCGACCACTCAGTCATCAATCTTCACATCCAGAGATCTTCGTCTGAAGTAATGCTTCTTTGGGACCCATATCTTCACGATTCCTTTCAGGCATCCAGCTGATTTTACATGTTCGTCAACACTCCAGGTCATAAAACTGCACTGTTCACTAGGACTGCAGTAAATCCATCTTCCAACATACTTCTTGTGGTGTCTTGGATACAGGAACTTTGTTCCCTCAGGTGCGTGAATGTTGGCCTTCATGTAGTCTCTTATTTCATCATCTGTTCGTTCTTTAGGCTCAACTCCTGATTCAACATCAATCACAATCTTCATTCCTACTGCTTTCTTTGCAGTCTTTTTGCATTTATTATCCCGATCACACTGAATCCAAGCATGATCATCAGCAACAGGGCTCCAAGGAACTTGAAAATGTTCGCCATCCATTGTGGGATCCATGAGAAGATCGATCCAAATCAACTGTCATCAGCAATGTCTTCCACTTGGTCTATCATTTTGACGTGCAAGGTCGTCGACATCGTTATGGCCTCTGTCAAGGTGCCATTTTCGTCGTCATAAGAAGGTGTGAATGTGCAACATGATTCCCCGATTTTGGCACAAACGCCTCCATCCATAGCTGTGATCATGTCAAGGACATATCTGTTCTGGAGAGTCATCAGTTGTATGGCTCTCAGCTCTTATTTGATAGCATTAAATCCCTTTATGGTAGTGTTGAGCAGGAGCTCCCATTTGGTTATCTGTAACCATTTGGTATTCACCATCGTCTGGACTTCAGGCATACAAATAACAGAAACAACTGCTGACTTCTGGCTGAACAGTCTATGTTCATATGGAATAGCATCAACAGCCTCTATTGACTTGGCTGAGAAACAATTTTCTCTCTTCATTCGATTCAAAAGTTCAATAGATCTCAGGTGAGCATCTGCTTTTGGGAACTCACCAATATTCAGGTCACTTTTTGGAATCACCAATGCTGGAACATGGACAATTACTAGAAAACACAGTCCTCCTCAATCTCTGGGCAGCTTCATGTAAGCTCTGGATCCACAGGCCCAGTAGTGATCCATTATCACTGCTGTCCCAACCTTCATTCCTGGTACATCACAGATTCAAACACAATTTTGATTTTCTTCAACTTTTCTTGTGCCATTGTTTCTGAAACATAGCTTTGCACTGTCCAAAGTCACTATCTGTAAAGGACCTCCTTTGTTTTCGTCCCACGTCAGTAGTTTTGCAAGTTTCATCCATAAAGGTGTGCATCCCTTTTCCACTATGTCAATAGTTGGCTTGCAGTAATCAATTACTACCCAGGCTCTGCATATGCCCACACCTTCCTCCCAGCCATTCAGAGAAAGCACTGTTCCTCAAATCTGCATCTGGCCTCTTTCCTTCCATCTTTGAATTTCTTCTGTAGGCTTTCCTGGGCTATCATGTCTTCTATTTACCTCCCATCTGATCCTAGCTCCTTTCACTCCAGGTTGGTCATATCTTACCACATATTTTCTAGTGAATGTCCTTGCACTTGTCTTTAAATCCTGGACATAATCATCTTCATCTGGGCTCGACCATTCTATTGCCCATACCAATGATGCTGTACGACCCATTAATTGACTTCTTGCCAGACAGAGTGCAACGTAAAGACCGGAGGATGGGTCTGTACTTCTGCTCCCTATTTGGTAGAGGAGAGGCACAGAGGACCCCAGACCAGATTCTCTATTATTGGTACGTGATCGAGCAATCAAGGCCTAGCTTCTCAGGAGGTGATGCTGGCTGGTTCTTCTGTACAGTGTAGTCCCCAATCACCCACAAAGGAATGTCCGCACACTGTATTAGTTAAAATACAGTCTTTATATAATTAATATTCAATGTTATGTACAATATCACGATAACTCACTTTGTACTCGGTTATCTATAATGGCAAATATACTGTTCTACGTGGTACCACAATTACTATTATATCTCTTTAAAGTGCATCAACTGTACGGTTAAATGTCACACAAATTAGGTCGTAAAGGAAACAAACAATAGATATAAGAGGAAAGCAGTTGGTTAGAGAAATTGGCAGAATACTGGCCCCTACCAATAGACACAGTTCTGTGTGGAGATCCCCCCACCTGGGCAACCTGTAGAATAAAGATATATCACAAACCCAGTCAATATATTGTTCACAAGAGACTTTCCAATAGTTCTGCAACCCCAAAGTACCTGGCGTTGTAGTGTTTCTCGTCGCGGAATCGACAGCCCTTCTTCAGTGTCCTCCCTTTAAGTCGGAGTCACGGGATGTCAAACGTCCGACGGAGAAAAGGGTGAACTACGGCGATGAAGTGGCAGCTTCTTTCCTAGCGGTGCTCGTCGATGGGGAAGTGTAAACGTCCTGCAAGGAAGAGGCATGCGGGGCTCCTCAGTGTCGATAGTTCTGGACCGCAAAGAGTTTGAAGAACTATGGCCCAGCAAGGGAGTCGAGTCGGCGGCGTCTCTGTGGTCTTTTGGTGGCAGGAAACCCACCAGTGGATGCTCCTCAGCGCGTCGATGGCCTGGCCTTCTCTGGGGGGATAAGGTGGGCGGCGGTGCGTGTCCGTGAATCGAAAGTTCTTAGGCAACGGGAGCACAGCATATACAGTCGGCGACGGCGGTCATCGACAGTGGTGGACAGCAGTCCGGGCGCTTTTCTTTGGGATTCCGCGGCAGTCCCCGTCTCCAGTCGGCAGCCTGTCATAGGTCTGTCTACCAGGGAGCTTTGGCAAAGATCAGCTGGTGCACGATGGTCCCTCGTAACTCGGGAATATGGCGCCTTACCAGGTCCTCTCTGGGTCAGTCCTTGGAGACACTACAGTTTTCAGATTGATGAAGAAGAGCAACAGCAATTCTTCTCTTCCAGCAGGGCTTCAAGGTCAAGCTTCAGTTTCACTCCAGTTACTCTTCGTAGTTTGGACTTCAGCTGAACACTTCTGAACACCAAACCAAAAGAGAGAGCTGCACCGCCAGGAGTCCCACATGAACTCCTGAGTGGAAAACACGACAGAACACACGATAAAAACAGTTAAGGACACAGATACGGAGGCCCTGTCCCTCCGATGCATTTCCAGCATCACAGGCAATGAGCTGTTTGGACATTTATTTCAATAGCTATGAACACCTTAGACTTTCCCATAGTATAAGGAAGGAGTGCACATACATAACGTTCCTCTCGAGAAGTACTTTTGCCCCACCTCTTTCATATGCTGGTACCACATATTGTTCCCCAAATGTGCTGTACTGTCTATATAATTATTTAATTCATAGTCATCCTCCCTTGTACTTCTCTTAGGTCTCTTCTCAAGTAATGAGAAGGCAGTCAAAGGTCATGAAAAATGTCTAAAGCAGATCTCGCTCCAAAAGGAAGCCCTGACCGATTTGTCACTGAACTAGGTGCTTTCTCATGCATCACTGGAGTAGGGACAATCACATATGGCCTAGGCTGTCTTATGATGTCTGGCTCTCTATTGGTTACTGGAGAGGGAAGAATCAAAGGAACACTTCCTTTCTTTGGACCAACAACATACACAGCATGAACCAGCAGAATTATGAAAACCATGATAAACATTGAGCAAGCATATATTATGCACCATTACATTATGCTCCACCATCGTGATGGCTCCACTCGTCGCCGATCTTGTTCACTGGTTGGAATAGCTAGGTGATTTATTGACCACATGATTGCCTATAATTACTTTTAAGGAAAGAAAAACTCTTTATTTAGGCAATCGCAGAAAATACTCAGGTAGCCGTTGAACTTGCTCTACTATTTCCACAAGTAGCTGGCTGCCTGCCAAATGATTGATAGGTTCTTGTGTGAACACATAAGTGTTATTGTTCTGCCAAACAAGATAAGGGAGTAAAAGACCAACGCAAGTAAACTGTGAACTTTGTCATTCGACAGGACCATTAGTTCGCTGAAAAGATCTTCAGGTAACTGTCTAATCTGGTCTAGAATTGCTGCCAGAAGACATCTAATCGCTGGGCCATTCTTAGTATCTTGGACAAAAGTATGTACATCAACACAATGGCCAACAAGAGCAGGGTAAGCTCTGAGTATAAAAATGAAGACAGCAAGAAATAATCTGTGTACATCAGCATCAGTGACCACCATGTAGCCCACCAAAGAGAAACTCGGTTTAAAATGATTCAGGGAACTGCTCCCTCTTCCAGTCGTCAAACAGAAAGTCCAAATCTGGTATCCTTAGCTTTCCTTTTGCACTCCAAAGTCTAGTGTCAACACACATCTGTGGCTAAAGTACTGTTTGTCTATCTATTGGATAGTCTCTGTGTCCTTCTTTCTCGTCATCGATCTAGTCTGGACGTGCCGAACTTCTTCTGGACTTGCTTCCGAATGGGCATGTGGTTTGTCAGCATAGGCTTTCACATCACCTTGGTAAATCCACGCTCGTCTTGCTAGGACTTTGACTGCTGATGGAGTGATGTCCTTGACAATGAAAGGGCCATTAAACTGAGGCTCATGCCACCTCCTTGTAAAGTTTCTAATATGGATTTGATCTCCTGGAAAGAGTCTTGGTGTAGTTAGTTTCTGAATTTCAGTTGCTGTATGTTCTTCATATGTGTTCTGAGACCGACACCCCGGCTGCTTGACTTGATCTGAAATGACAGAGATACTACCCATCATACATGTTAAATCATCACATAACTCAGTACCTAACAATTCTTCAGCTATCTAGGCATCACTCCTAGTCCTTTATGGAGGAGTTTACCTCCCTTTGACTAGTTTGTGGGGTGTGAGGTGATGGTCTGAGCCAGGCTGATTTCTTAATTCATATGATGCAAGGGGCAGGCAATGCAGCCACCCCTTCTTCAGGGTTAATTTCAATTTGGCTATCCTCTCTTTGAGCATACCTTTGAGTCTCTCACATATTCCGTTCACTTGTAGGTGATAAGAAGAAGAAAACTTTTGTTTTATGCTAAGCAATAAACTAATTTGCTCAAACACCTCGTTCACAAAATGGGGGCCATTATCTGATCTCAGCACCTCACACACTCCACATCTAGGAAACACTTCTGAAATTAAGAACCTCACAGTGCAAGTGGCATCTGGGTGTGTGCATGGACCAGCATCAATCTACCTTGAGAAGGGGCACACTACCACTATTATATACCTGTTTCCATTACAAATCTGCAGCATGTCAAGATAGTCAATATGTAAATGCTGAAATGGACCATTCGGTCAAGGTATAACTCCTCTGATTGTTCGCAGCGTGTGCCCAGCAGTAAACATTTGACATACAATGTAATTTACTACATAAAAACAACATATTCTAACATGTTTCATACAGACAAATCCTCTGCAATGGTTGCTGCGAGACATTCCCTAGTAACGTGCACAGGGTAGTGTAGCTGATCTAATTCCACCCGTAATAGAGCTACAGGCATCACCAGTTTACCAGTGCTGTCTTGTCACCACAGTGCTTCGGTGGGGGATAGAGAACACACCCTCTGTGTCCATAAGTCTTTCTCTTCCTGTGAAGCTTCACTTTTAATTTCCATTCCTGTTTGGACCTGTTCGTACTAGGAGGATCCAGGAGCCGAACCCCTGCTAAGTCAGCAAGTAAGCATGCACCAACATGTGTTTACACCCTCTGTCCCCACAGGCATCCTCAACCTCTCTGGTCCCCCCGTGTTGTTCCCTTCTGCCCCCCTTCCTGCACACAGGAGTCCGTCCTGCCACATTCTGGTTTCACCAACACCGTCTTGTGGCCAATGCTGGATTTTACTTTTATGGACTTAATTGATTCACAGTGCGTTACCCGTTCTCAACTCTCATGCTGGACTTCCTTGCATCTTGTACTCATGGTGACCCTGAATCATACTGTTCCCATCTTCATCTTGTATCCTGGCTTGCAACATTATGTGTTACTACTGATTTATGCAGTTATATTCGCTCTCCCCTCTTGCTTCTCCACTCTTTTTGACTACTCACTCTCTGTTCTCTGCTCCCCTCTCCCTTTTCCTATCACCTCCCCTCGTCCCCTTGCTTTCTTCTACGCACTTACTCTATCAGAATTGTCCCTGGACCTAGTATGATAGCAACCTCGTCTGTCGCCCCCCCATCCTTTTACTGTTCCCCCATTCCCTCCAGCACTATCTGAAGCATTGTCAGGCCTAGTACGATAGTCGCTTGTTTTGTTCCTCCCCTCCCTTTCTGTACCCCTCTCCCTCACCTTTTGTTTTTCCCCAGCTCAACCAGAAATGTCATCAGGCCTAGTACGGTAGTCGCCTGTCTGTTTCCATTTCCTTCCCACTCTCCTCCTCCCTTCCTTATCTATGTCTTAGCTCTTGCACTATCTGAAATGTCATCAGGCCGAATATGATAGTTAATTTCACATCCTTACTGTTCATGGCCTGTAAGATAGTCATTGGGCCTCATTCCGAGTACGGCGCTAACCAATGGCGCTATTAACGCCTTGGTTGACGCCGTACCCGGACCGGCAGCGCCTTGGTGGATGGCGGAATTACCGCCCCATTCCAAGGTTGGCGGGGCGGTAATTCCCCATTCACCAAGGCTCTTCCCCATTCCCAAATGAGCCCCCATAGGGCTCAATGGGAATGGGGAAGATGCAAATAACGGTGACCGTTCATTATGGTCACCGTTATTGGCTTGGAGGCCCCTTTGCGCCCTCGACTTTAACATCTGCTCAAAGCAGACGTTAAGGGCGAGGGCGCAAAGGGAACTCGGAGTATGGCGGTAAGGGATCACCGCCACCGGTCTCGTTACCGGTGGCCGCTATCCCTTACAGCCATACTCGGAATGAGGCCCATTGTATTTTCCATTGTTCCCTCCCTTGCCTTTAAGCGCTTTGAAGCACATTGTGTATAGGCGATAAATAAATAAACTATCATATCATATCATATCATTAGCTAGAGTTTTTGGCAACTGATTAAAACCTTCTTTCTTTATTACAGCCATCATTTCTCCCTTGCTTACATAAGGAGAATCAAAACTCGAAACAGCTGAAGAAGTTGCAACTTGGCTTCTTCATCTGCGGCTTGGTTTCAGCATGAAATAAAGTAAGTTCTCTTAGTATGTGCTGCACATTTAACTATTGTTATGGCTGCTGGTTGCTGTAGTGCTTTTATGAGTCTATCCAATAACACAACGTGTTGCACTGGAGTGCCATCCGCTCGGTGGTAGCCCCTCCTTTTCCAATATGCTAATCCTGCATGTATGGTTGACGTCACATAGGCAGAGTCTCTGTAGATTGTCACTTCCTCTCCTTTGTATTTTTCAAACGTGATAATACCAATTCTGCAGCCTGTGCTGAAAAAATGTCAAACTCCCCATTCTCTCTGTACTTCACTACAGCTGACCAGTCAGTCTTTCCCCATTGCTTTGATTCATTTTTGAAGAACCGCCAATAAAGAGGGTCTCTCCTTCAGGTAACATGTTTTCTTTTTCACATGGTATATCTTCATATGAGTCTTCATAACTCGCGCAGTAATGCACACGTTCACCCTCTGCCACAGGTTCAGCTACAAACATGGCAGGGTTTACTATTCTGTACCTGACTATTTTAATGGCAGGATTCGATATAAACACCTCATAAGCAGAGGCTCTTTGAGATGTCAGCGTACGCTTAGGTTTCTCCAAAACAGCAAACGAAACATGCTCAACAAATAAAGTCGTGGAACACCCCATCACTATGCTTGCAGATTTATCATTTGCGAAGGCGGCTGAAGCCAAAGATCGTTTGCAATGGAAGTGACCCCTCGTTACTGGGTCTACAGTCCCACTGTAATATGCTAAGGGCTTGTACCCCAATGTAGTTCTCTGTGTGAGCACTGCTGTCAGAACTGTTCCATTCATGTGCGAAAACAAAAAAGAGCCCCTCAGAATAATTGGGAATTGGGAATTCCTAAAACTGGAGCTGCACAAATAGCTTTTTTCAACTCATTGACCCTCTCTTCCATCTCCTCAGTCCATTCAATCTTTTCCTTATTCCCGTGTGCCTTATTTAGGGCTTGGAACAAGGGTCTTGTATATGAACTATAAACAAATACCCATGCTCTCACATAATTACACAAACTGTTGCATTTGTTTAATTGTGTGCGGTTTTGACGTTTTCATAATTGCCTCAGCTCTTGCAGGTGTAACCTTCTTTCCTTCTTGCGAAATTAACTGTCCTATGTGTAAGACCTCTTCTTGACATTACTGCAATTTCTCCTTGTCCACCTCATATCCCTTGTCTGCTAGGATAATCATTAACTGAATAGAGTCTCTCTTCCTCTGTCGTGCTGCAAACTAAAATGTCCTCTACGTACTGCAACACAACACTTGGCAAATCAATATTGCTCAGTTCCATCTGTAGAACGCTGTTAAAAATTGATGGAAACTCACAGTACCCCTGAGGTAAACATGTGCTTTTAAGCTTTGTCTGATGAAACGTAAATGACGTAAAATCTTGGGAGAAAGTGTAATGGGTTTGAGAAAAACACATTTTTCAAGTCAATCACTGCAAAATCATAGTCTTAACAATCCCCTCGTCTGCCTTTATGAAATAAAGTAAGTTCTCTTAGTATGTGCTGCACATTTAACTATTGTTATGGCTGCTGGTTGCTGTAGTGCTTTTATGAGTCTATCCAATAACACAACGTGTTGCACTGGAGTGCCATCCGCTCGGTGGTAGCCCCTCCTTTTCCAATATGCTAATCCTGCATGTATGATTGACGTCACATAGGCAGAGGGCCTCATTACGACCCAGGTGGTAAGTTACCGCCTGGGTCGTATCTTTACCACCATGGCATAAACTACGTTTACGCCATGGTGGTTGGCGGACTTACCGCCCCATTCCGAGGTCGGCGGGGCGGTAAGTCCCCAATCCCCATTTACCCTTCCCCATTCCCATTTTTGCCCCATAGGGCATAATGGGCGTGGGGAAGGCGTTAATTACGCCACCGTAAATTACGGTGGCATAATTAAAAACATGGTCCCCTAGCGCCATGGATTTTAACAACTGCTAAAAGCAGGTGTTAAATCCGCCATGGCGCTAAGGTACCTCGGAATCAGGCGGTAAGGGTCGGCGCTGTTTACGCCGCCGTAAACCCCTTACCGCCTGGGTCCTAATGAGGCCCAGAGTCTCTGTAGATTGTCACTTCCTCTCCTTTGTATTTTTCAAATGTGATAATACCAATTCTGCAGCCTGTGCTGAAAAAATGTCAAACTCCCCATTCTCTCTGTACTTCACTACAGCTGAGCCAGTCAGTCTTTCCCCATTGCTTTGATTCATTTTTGAAGAACCGCCAATAAAGAGGGTCTCTCCTTCAGGTAACATGTTTTCTTTTTCACATGGTATATCTTCATATGAGTCTTCATAACTCGCGCAGTAATGCACACGTTCACCCTCTGCCACAGGTTCAGCTACAAACATGGCAGGGTTCACTATTCTGTACCTGACTATTTTAATGGCAGGATTCGATATAAACACCTCATAAGCAGAGGCTCTTTGAGATGTCAGCGTACGCTTAGGTTTCTCCAAAACAGCAAACGAAACATGCTCAACAAATAAAGTCGTGGAACACCCCATCACTATGCTTGCAGATTTATCATTTGCGAGGGCGGCTGAAGCCAAAGATTGTTTGCAATGGAAGTGACCCCTCGTTACTGGGTCTACAGTCCCACTGTAATATGCTAAGGGCTTGTACCCCAATGTAGTTCTCTGTGTGAGCACTGCTGTCAGAACTGTTCCATTCATGTGCGAAAACAAATAAGAGCCCCTCAGAATAATTGGGAATTGGGAATTCCTAAAACTGGAGCTGCACAAATAGCTTTTTTCAACTCATTGACCCCCTCCTCCATCTCCTCAGTCCATTCAATCTTTTCCTTATTCCCGTGTGCCTTATTTAGGGCTTGCAACAAGGGTCTTGTATATGAACTATAAACAAATACCCATGCTCTCACATAATTACACAAACTGTTGCATTTGTTTAATTGTGTGCGGTTTTGACGTTTTCATAATTGCCTCAGCTCTTGCAGGTGTAACCTTCTTTCCTTCTTGCGAAATTAACTGTCCTATGTGTAAGACCTCTTCTTGACATTACTGCAATTTCTCCTTGTCCACCTCATATCCCTTGTCTGCTAGGATAATCATTAACTGAATAGAGTCTCTCTTCCTCTGTCGTGCTGCAAACTAAAATGTCCTCTACGTACTGCAACACAACATTTGGCAAATCAATATTGCTCAGTTCCATCTGTAGAACGCTGTTAGAAATTGATGGAGACTCACAGTACCCCTGAGGTAAACAGGTGCTTTTAAGCTTTGTCTGATGAAACGTAAATGACGTAAAATCTTGGGAGAAAGTGCAATGGGTTTGAGAAAAACAAATTTTTCAAGTCAATCACTGCAAAATCATAGTCTTAACAATCCCCTCGTCTGCCTCTCGAGACATGGGATACTGTCTTGCTCGAGTTAAAATTGCTCCTGGCATTATGCCATCACTAGTTAAAGAAATCATCATATTTAACTTTGTCATTATATCTCTGCCCAGTATGTTAACTGGAGTCTGTCTCAAATACAATATAGAGTCCTATAGAGACTGGCAATTTCTTGGTAAATGGAACTCTACTTGTAGCTCCTGAAAACCCTTGAACATTCATGGCATTACCCGACAATGAACATTTTCCCTCTCGTATACATGAGCGAGTTGCCCCAGTGTCTACTAAAAAAGAAAAAGATTTGCCTCCTATCGTGATGTCAACTCTTGGTTCCTCTTGAGGATTGGGCATCACAGATAGTACTGAACACATCAAGTCACCCAGTGAGCTACACTATTGTGGGTACATCATTTTTCCTGTTCCTGTAAAAGGATTCCCACCCTTGAAGGTGACACCTCCCATTCTAGGGGTCAATAATTGTACCGTGTTTGCATTCTGCTGTATCTGCATGGGGGAGGGCTGTGACTGCCCTTGTGGCGGATTCAGAGGTGCTTGCTGTGATTGCAAAGCCTGTTTTATTTGTGGCGCTTGTGTCTGATACACTGTCTGATCTTGGGCGAATCCATCCCTGCTTTGTGGGCTACATGCTGGAGGGTGAACTGTCCGCCCTCTTGAGAATTGCCCAGTCTGAACATACCCTTGACTCCCACATGTTTGCGCAATTTGTCCTGTCATTCCACATATCCAACATACAGGAGGGAATTGTTAGGAAGTCTGATGTAACAAATATACTATAATACTGTGTAGTTATAGTTTCATGTAGTTTATTGGGAGAAGCCCCCAAGAGGCCAACCTTTCTCAATCAGACACCTTCGGGTATGATTCCACATGACATTCTGGAATCATACACGAAGGTGTGGTCAAGGTTACAGAACGTGAATGCATGAGCATGTATAACTATGTACAAGATATATATTGTATAACATCACAACAATCATCTTCCTTTCTATATTTAATTACACAAAATAAGTTTGTGTGTACATTTTGCTTGCTATCAATAAATTCAACAGTGTAACAACATATAAGACTATATATATTAAATTCTGTTTTTTTTAGAGAAACCATCAAAAGGATACATGTATGTATTGATGAATGTGGACACAATTGGAATTCCTTTTCCTGTGTCCAAGGATTTAGTTCCACCAATTTTATAATAATATACATAGTCTTGTTTATAGTTCCACACCCTTCTCCTGGGTCTTGAAGTTGTTTTCTCATATGTTTCTCTGTCTTTTGACTTCTCATTGTTCATACTTCTAGAGTCATTAAACTTGTCTTTAAACATCTCTCCATTTACATTTTGTTCCTTTCTATTTCTCAATACTTCCTCCTCCTTTGCCAAGATTACATCATCACACGACCATTTCTTTCCATCTTCCAGAATTACAGACTTTTTAAAGCACTCTATTACTCTTTGAGGGGAGCGAAATCTGGATTCTCCTTTCATTACACGTTTGGGTTCTCTCACTCTAACCCAGTCACCTGTCTCAATATTGCTCTCTTGAACATGCTTTTGTTTATCATAATCATTTTTGTATCCTTCTTGTTTTCTTCTTACTTTGTTGACAATTTCCTGCAAATTTATTTCCTTGTGCCTCCTTTTTGTCAACTAGGCAGGTCTAAATCTGTTTGTAGCAATTCTCCCTCTCATCAATGTAAATGGTTCCTTCTCCGTTACAGAGTGTGGGGTGACTTTGTACGTATTGAGTGCTTCCTTCAGTGTCTCTTTCCACGGTAAATTGTTAACAATGGCCAGCTGAATAATTCCCTTTATGAAACGATTCATTCTTTCTACTAATCCATTCCCCATGGGATGATATAAGGCTGTAGTATTATGTTTGATGGCTCTTGCTTTCAAAACATTTTGAATTTCTTGTGACATAAATTGAGCTCCATTTTCAGAAATTAATTCCTGCAGCTCACCTTCCCTGTTAAAGATTTCTTCTAAAAATGTCATTACTTTCATAGATGATACTGATTCTTCAATAATTCCACATTCCACCCATTTGGATGTGTAATCAACTAATACGATAAAGTAAACTTTTTGTGGTCCTAGCGTTTCATACGGTCCAGCTATATCAATTGCCAGTTTCGTCCAGACTGTTCTGGGAACTTCCAGTGGTTGCAATGGTGTTATGCGTGTTGATTTTCCTTTGTCGCTTACTGCACACGCAGTACAATCACTGAGTAGAGTCTCCAATTCACCCCAAATGTTGGGCCACCAGTAAGCCTCGCTTACTCTTCTTTTCGTTAGATTTCTACCAACATGACCTTCATGTGCAATGTTCATAATTCTCTCCCTCATATTTGCTGGAGGTATTATCCGCTCTCCTCTATAAATACACGTATTATCACTTGTTAGTTCATCTTTTAATTTTTCCCAGGATTTGATATTTTCCTTAGTATACTTCCAACCACTCTCAATAGCTTCTCTCAATAGTCTCTGCTCAGGGTCTTGTTCTCTAGCTTTAATCAATTCATCTTTTGTAAAACCAGGATGCACATGTGCAATTATACAATCCATGTTTTGGTCATCTGTTAATTCTTCCTTATCCTCACTCTCATTTGTGTCATTGTCACATGGTAGGCGAGAAAAACAATCTGCCACTACATTTGTTTTCCCAGGAGCATATATTATATTGACATTGTACTGCATGATAATCAGCGTCCACCTCCTTATGCGAGGGGATGTCATGTGAGGGTTTTTTTAATTCAAAGCATGTATAAGTGGTTTGTGATCTGTCTTGACATCAACAGATATGCCCCAAATGAGTCCTTTGAAATGTTATAAGATCCATTTGACTCCCAAGGCCTCCTTTTCAATGGTCGAATAGTGTCTTTCAGCCCCTCTCAATGTTTTGGATGCAAAAGCAATTGGAACTACTTCACCTTCTTGCACTTGCTCTAAAACACCTCCTAAGCCTATGTTACTGGCATCCACTGATATCCTTGTTTTTGCACTGGATTCGAACATTTTGAGTGCTGGTACTTTGTTGATTAATGACTTGATCACTTTAAACTCTTCCTTGTACCCTTCAGACCAATTAAATTTCATACCCTTGCACATGAGTTTTCTCATTTGTTCAGTTCTATCAGAGTAATGATCCACAAATTTAGAATAATATTCTGTCAACCCTAAGAAACTCCGAAGCTGATTTTTGTTGATGAGATCAGGAATCTTAAGAATGGTGTCAACCAATGATTCTTTAGGTTTTATACCATCTGCGTTTATGCGATGACCCAAGTAAGTCACTTCATTCATCTTTATCTTGCACTTCTCAATCTTAAGTGTCATGCCTTTTTGCTGTATAACTTGCAACACACCTAACAATTTTGCATCGTGTTCTTCTTCAGACATTGCAGATATCAAAATATCATCCTGGAAATAATGCACTTCTTGGAGATCATCAAATAGATGATGCATCAGCCTTCGAAACACGGCGGCTGCCGAAGCCAAACCAAAAGGCATTTGTTTATATCTGAAAGCTCCCAATGGCATTATAAATGATGTTAAATGCCTGGATTCTTCCTCTAACATGACTTGGTGATATGCTGATGATAGATCTAGTGTTGTGAAATATTTGGCCGGCTTCATTGTGGTCAACATCTCTCCTATGTTTGGTAGAGGATGGCGATCCACCCATATGTTTGCATTCAGATCTCTCAGGTCGACACACATTATGATTGATCCATCAGGTTTTTTAACAATTACAATTGGGGATAACCACTCTGAACTTTCAATAGGTTCAGTGATATCTTGTGTGCATAATTTCTCCAATTCACTCCTTAACGCTTCTCTGGTGCCAATTGGTATGTTCCTAACTTTGTGTACTACTGGATTTGCTCCTCTCTTGAGTATGATGCAATGTTTGAAACCTTTAAGATTTCCAATGTTATCATTGAAGACTTTGGGAAAACTCTTTGCTAGATTTTCCGATGTGCTGCGACTGTTTTCGTTAATACATAGAATGGGTACATTTTCACCTGGATGTATTCTGATCTTCAATGACGCATGTTCCCACCATCCAACTATGGAAAATCCATTTTCAGCAACATACAACTTGCAGTATGTCTTCCTTCCCTCGAAATTCAAGTGCACCCACACATATCCAATAATATTGATAGGTGTCTTTTCATAACCAGTTGCCTTTATTTTGGTCAGTTGCAAATCCCCCATTTTTTTTTTAAACATTCACATATGTTTCTTTATCCACCATTGTATATGGAGAACCTGTATCCACCATAACTTGTAATGTTATTCCATTTATTTCCATTGGTACCCAGGGACCTACACTGCCCTCATTAGATGTGAAAGCTAGTATTTGCACTTCATCTTCAAATTTATCTGAAATCACCAAAAGACTGCTTGGACCACCAATTTCTTCTAAAGCTTTTATACTCGTCATGGTAGCACCTCTTCCTCTACCATAACGACCAGCATTACTCACATAACGAGAATTACATCTTCCTCTTCCTCTATTGTTTCGACACGCCTTTCCAAAGTGACCTATTAGTCCACATTTATAACATTTAGCCAATAGAGCTGGGCAGTCTTTCTCTGGATTCAAATGTTTGTACCAGCCACATTTAAAACATTTGTTGGGTATTCTATATGCATTCTCCTTCTCTTGTTTTGATCCACTTTCAATATCAGATTTTACCATTCCCTTGACTATGGCAATCAGATCATCTTCACCTTTGCCATATTGTCCCTCATTCATGTCTCGAACTGACTTTATTTCTGCATTCTCCATTTTATTTTGGACCTCTTCCATGCACTTTTCACCAAGTTCAATGGACCTGGCTATCTCAATTGCTTGTTCCAATGTAGGGTTCTTTGCCTGCCACAAATGCTGTTGGATTCATGGATCTGCTGCAGTTGATCTCTCAAATATTCACCCGCCACTCCTGTGAAGACACATGTAGACAACAAACCTCTTAGTGCAGCCATATATGCGTCAATGCTTTCGCTTTTGTTCTGTTTTCTTGAAAAGAATCTGTAGCGTTCTAAAACTAGAGATATTGGTTTTATTCCCAAAATGTTTATTCAGTTTAGCAAGTTTAGCAAGTGCTATGTCATATTTTCTTGCTCCACTTGAAGATTCTCCTGAGCCTTCCTCTGTGCTATCCAAATCAGGCAGTGTTATGAAAATCCTGAGCGCTTCTGCGCCAACACTGTTGAGGAGGGTGGCTTCTTTTAAGTCATCATTGAATTTTGACCCCCTTATCGCTCTTAAATACACCTGGAAATTGTCTTGCCATTGTTCCCAAGGACATACTGTGTTTCCTGGTAATGCTAGAAATTTTACTGGAGCTGCAATATTATTCTGCATTTTTTAAACAGTTGTTTTATTTTTTTTATATGCACCAAAATATGACTCGTTTCTACTTCTCACTTTGTAGTCTTAATGCTTTGGGTTTGTTCTTTGTCTTGTCACTTATAATTTATATTATCATATTTCCAAATGTAAATACACACTGCTCACATTTGCCATAATATATGATTCAGTGCACCTTTGAATTCATTGGGTATTTTCCATAACTTTCCTCTTCTTTCATTATCAACTTCTTTGTCACTTTAGTGAAATCGAAGCCAGTATCAGCAGATTTGTATTATGTGTCTTAAAATTCCTTATGTCGCGCCTTCAACACCTCGTGCATTCATCCATTCCCTGCAATGCGCACTGTAACTTTTATTCAACACGTACAAGGCCCAATGCATGTGATCTCTTCACAGCGATAAAATGATCCCTTTCGCACGACCCGTTCCATACGCTCTTCTACTATATAGCGTACTGCTTTGAGCTCACCTCATATTGTTACGGTGATATGGTAACCAACTGCGATATCTAATATGGTGGCACGCAAAGCACGCACGAGGGTGCTTTATTCCAATACTCTAACGGTTGGCCTGAGGTCTCGAGCAGAGTTCAAAAAGATGCCGATCAAAGCGTATGTGCTTTTAATTATTTTCTGCTTTTCCCACTTGTTTAACGATCAATGGCCAACATATTACTGGACTTGCCGTATTATGTTGTTGTTGTTCTTAGTGGGTTCCAGCCGTTTCTTTAATTTCTTGTAATGCCGTCAATCGATTCGGAAACTAGTGCCGTACCACATCTGGGGGCTCCCTCCCTAACGAATCCTCGTCGCCAATTGTTAGGATGTCTGATGTAACAAATATACCATAATACTGTGAATTTATGGTTTAATGTAGTTTATTGGGAGCAGCCCCCAGGAGGCCAACCTTTCTCAATCAGACATCTTTGTGTATGATTCCACATGACATTCTGGAATCATACAAAAAGGTGTAGTCAAGGTTACAGAACGTGAATGCATGAGCATGTATAACTATGTACAAGATATATATTGCATAACATCACAACAGGAATCTTCTAATCTACCCTCCCTGCATGCCTTGGTTATCATTCTGTACATTTTGAAAACCTCCTTGGTTATTCTGGAAGATTCCCTGATTATTCTGGAAGCCTCCCCTTCCCCTAAACCCTGTTCCTCTGCCTCGCGGCATGAGCTCATTTCCTCCTTGATCCGACTACTGTTGGTTATTCACCTGTGGCTTACCTGCTGTCTGTTGTGATCCTGACTCTTCTCCACTAGTGAGCATTGCCCCTTCTAAAGCATATTTTGATAATTTCTTCAGCACTAATTTAGCTTTTTCTATCGTCCTCTTTCTTCCGTTTTTTCTCTTGTAACAATCGGCAATGACGCCCAATGGTCAGTTGTATTTCTGGCCATGGCTTCGCCTCCATACCAACCAGATTCTTAAACTGTCTCTGTACCTGTTCTGGCAATCCCTCACATAAAATGTGATAGAATACCAGTATATATATTTCCCTCACGGCTCACAAGTTTCCAAAGACCACTGCTCTTGAAAAATGTTAATGTAAAGAAGCGGATCCTCACCATCCTGCATTTTGCGTGCCATTATAGCTCCCGTTTCTGACGTGTCAGGATACTGTAGTCTAAGTGCTTTCCAAACAGCCGCTCTACAATTATTAAACAGTGCGCCATTGTGTGCTGTGCTCTGTGCAGTGACACCTGCTTATCCTGCTCTCATCCAAATGTCATCCGCTCTCTCCCCAGGGATAGCTGCTAGGATATGATAAATATCATATGGCATTTATAAGGCACCTATACACAAATTTTTCAAGGTGCGATGAGGCAAGGGAGGGGGATCAAAGGGAGGACAGACAACAATCATACTAGGCCAGGTGTCATTCAGATCGCGCAACTGCATAAGAAAAGGGAAGGGGGAAAGTGCGGGGATAGGGGAAGGGATACTGCAGTACATGGGAATAAAATAACAATAAGTAAAGTAACGGCTAGCAGGTGGCAAGTGCAAAGGTGAGTGCAGCCATCAGGTGACAAGTGCTAGTGGTAGACTGAAGGGATACAGAACAGTCCCAACGTGTGGAGGATGCCAGGCAGGCAGTGTAGGAGTGTGTGAATGGCTGGGGAGGGACCTGGGCCCTGGTTCAGAGGGTGGCCAGGTCAGCAGTGCAGATTCCGAATCCGCCAGGAGGTCAGCAGGGAGAGGAGGAGAAAAGGCAGACGCAAAGAGAAAGGTTTTGAGGTGCTTCCGGAACCGGAGATGGTTCTCCTCAAGTTTCAGGAGGCAGGGAGGCTGTTCCAGAGGGAAGCCCCAACCGAAGAAAGAGATCTACTGCCAACTCGTTGCTTGGAGAAGTGACTGACCCTGAGGGAGTTGGAGGCGGATGAGCGAAGAATTCGAGAAGGAAGATATTTAGGAAGAGGAAAGTTGAAGGTATTGGGGCCCCAGGCCCCAGAAGGCCTTGTGGACAATGCAGAGGGTTTGAACTTGATCCTTGCAGCCACTGGAGACAGTGCACGGATATCAGTCCTGGAGAGATACGATCCCAGGGCTTAAAGCCAAGGAAAAGTCTTGCAGTCTTGTTCTGGATGAGTTGTGGAGGGCGAGAGTAAAAGAGGCTGTTGCAGTAGTTCAGCCTAGAGAGTACCAGAGATCTGGAGACAGTGAGCTTTGGGGAAGCAGAGCAAAGGTAGTATACCTCTGAGGAGGTGCAGCTGGTGTGACTTCTCATAGACGTCAGAGATGTGAGGAGAGAAGGAGAGCATTAAGGCAGAGGTCATTGGCGGCACGCCACTCCTTGGAGCCCCATGCACCAGCTCCCCACAGAAGGTTTCCCTTTCTTCGTCTGACATATCTTGTTCCCAACTTGTATGGTCATTCTCGTCCCTATTTAGAGTCAGCCTGTCCAACGACAAAGCTCAGTGCTCTATGCTAAACAGACTTCCCTCCTTTCCTTGTGACTGGGAAATCTCAAATTGATCATCTTTCCCTTTGTTTTTTAATTCACTTTTTGGTTTCTTCTCGTGATATTCCTTTGCGATTCTATCTTGTATATTTCCTACCTCAACATCCTCCTCTAGGATTATCCTAGAGGGCCCTGGCATCGGCTCTTTCAGTGGGAAGAACTCCTTTATGTCCTCCCATGCTACTACTGTATTCAGTTAAAGTAACACTTTGTCAATGGGATCAATGTTGCGTGCCCTCTGTCTTCTCTTTCTTTCCATATGCTCATCATATGCCCTTCGATTCTAGGCTTCTAGGCATCTTCTCTGACCTTCTCTGACCTTCTAGGCTTCTTCTCTGACCTTCTCTTTCTCCTGTCTCTTTGCTTCCCTCTTCCCTGCTCTATGCACCTCTTTGTCTTTGCCTCTTTGCATTGTTTTCTCTCCTAATTTCTGTTCTTCCTCTTCTTCTCTCTTCTTTTCTAGCCTGCCTCGTTCTTCGATCACTCTCTGCCTATTATCATATTTTCTTTGCTCTTCTGCTCTTTCTTCCTTTCTTAACTGTTCTTCCTGATACATTTGTTCTCATCTTTGTTTACTCTTTTGTTTAGCCTCATCTTCTTTCAATCATTTCACTCATTCCCTGTCTTTTTTATCTTGCTTGTCCTGATCTTCCCTTTGCCGTATTTCCTCAATGCTCTTTCCATAAAGTTTGAGCGATATATGGCCACCCATCCACTCATTCTGTATGAGCACCATCTCGTCAGTTTTATCTTTCTCTCCTTTCGATCTTTTGATTTTTCTTTCGTTTCGATGTCTAAGGTCATTTTCCCGTGGGACTTTAGATATCACATCTTTCTCTGGAGCTTTCTCTGAGCTGTCGTCAAGGCTATAAGCAGGCGGTTCATACGTTGGATTACTATATCCTGCTGATGCTTTAAGCTCTCTTACCAGATATAGTCCTTCCTCTTTTGCACTATTGCCGTTTACTTCAGGCACGGTAGGAGCAGCAGGTATGCCCAAATGAGTCCTTTGAAATGTTCTAAGATCCATTTGACTCCCAAGGCCTCCTTTTCAATGGTCGAATAGTGTCGAATAGTGTCTTTCAGCCCCTCTCAATGTTTTGGATGCAAAAGCAATTGGAACTACTTCACCTTCTTGCACTTGCTCTAAAACACCTCCTAAGCCTATGTTACTGGCATCCACTGATATCCTTGTTTTTGCACTGGATTCAAACATTTTGAGTGCTGGTACTTTGTTGATTAATGACTTGATCACTTTAAACTCTTCCTTGTACCCTTCAGACCAATTAAATTTCATACCCTTGCACATGAGTTTTCTCATTTGTTCAGTTCTATCAGAGTAATGATCCACAAATTTAGAATAATATTCTGTCAACCCTAAGAACTCCGAAGCTGATCTTTGTTGATGAGATCAGGAATCTTAAGAATGGTGTCAACCAATGATTCTTTAGGTTTTATACCATCTGCGTTTATGCGATGACCCAAGTAAGTCACTTCATTCATCTTTATCTTGCACTTCTCAATCTTAAGTGTCATGCTTTTTGCTGTATAACTTGCAACACACCTAACAATTTGCATCGTGTTCTTCTTCAGACATTGCAGATATCAAAATATCATCCTGGAAATAATGCACTTCTTGGAGATCATCAAATAGATGATGCATCAGCCTTCGAACACGGCGGCTGCCGAAGCCAAACAAAAGGCATTTGTTTATATCTGAAAGCTCCCAATGGCATTATAAATGATGTTAAATGCCTGGATTCTTCCTCTAACATGACTTGGTGATATGCTGATGATAGATCTAGTGTGTGAAATATTTGGCCGGCTTCATTGTGGTCAACATCTCTCCTATGTTTGGTAGAGGATGGCGATCCACCCATATGTTTGCATTCAGATCTCTCAGGTCGACACACATTATGATTGATCCATCAGGTTTTTTAACAATTACAATTGGGGATAACCACTCTGAACTTTCAATAGGTTTAATGATATCTTGTTTGCATAATGTCTCCAATTCACTCCTTAACGCTTCTCTGGTGCCAATTGGTATGTTCCTAACTTTGTGTACTACTGGATTTGCTCCTCTCTTGAGTATGATGCAATGTTTGAAACCTTTAAGATTTCCAATGTTATCATTGAAGACTTTGGGAAAACTCTTTGCTAGATTTTCCGATGTGCTGCGACTGTTTTCGTTAATACATAGAATGGGTACATTTTCACCTGGATGTATTCTGATCTTCAATGACGCTTGTTCCCACCATCCAACTATGGAAAATCCATTTTCAGCAACATACATCTTGCAGTATGTCTTCCTTCCCTCGAAATTCAAGTGCACCCACACATATCCAATAATATTGATAGGTGTCTTTCCATAACCAGTTGCCTTTATTTTGGTCAGTTGCAAATCCCCCATTTTTTTTTTAAACATTCACATATGTTTCTTTATCCACCATTGTATATGGAGAACCTGTATCCACCATAACTTGTAATGTTATTCCATTTATTTCCATTGGTACCCAGGGACCTACACTGCCCTCATTAGATGTGAAAGCTAGTATTTGCACTTCATCTTCAAATTTATCTGAAATCACCAAAAGACTGCTTGGACCACCAATTTCTTCTAAAGCTTTTATACTCGTCATGGTAGCATAGTCTTGTTTATAGTTCCACACCCTTCTCCTGGGTCTTGAAGTTGTTTTCTCATATGTTTCTCTGTCTTTTGACTTCATTGTTCATACTTCTAGAGTCATTAAACTTGTCTATAAACATCTCTCTATTTACATTTTGTTCCTTTCTATTTCTCAATACTTCCTCCTCCTTTGCCAAGAAAACATCATCACATGACCATTTCTTTCCATCTTCCAGAATTACAGACTTTTTAAAGCACTCTATTACTCTTTGAGGGGAGCGAAATCTGGATTCTCCTTTCATTACACGTTTGGGTTCTCTCACTCTAACCCAGTCACCTGTCTCAATATTGCTCTCTTGAACATGCTTTTGTTTATCATAATCATTTTTGTATCCTTCTTGTTTTCTTCTTACTTTGTTGACAATTTCCTGCAAATTTATTTCCTTGTGCCTCCTTTTTGTCAACTAGGCAGGTCTAAATCTGTTTGTAGCAATTCTCCCTCTCATCAATGTAAATGGTTCCTTCTCCGTTACAGAGTGTGGGGTGACTTTGTACCTATTGAGTGCTTCCTTCAGTGTCTCTTTCCACGGTAAATTGTTAACAATGGCCAGCTGAATAATTCCCTTTATGAAACGATTCATTCTTTCTACTAATCCATTCCCCATGGGATGATATAAGGCTGTAGTATTATGTTTGATGGCTCTTGCTTTCAAAACATTTTGAATTTCTTGTGACATAAATTGAGCTCCATTTTCAGAAATTAATTCCTGCAGCTCACCTTCCCTGTTAAAGATTTCTTCTAAAAATGTCATTACTTTCATAGATGATACTGATTCTTCAATAATTCCACATTCCACCCATTTGGATGTGTAATCAACTAATACGATAAAGTAAACTTTTTGTGGTCCTAGCGTTTCATACGGTCCAGCTATATCAATTGCCAGTTTCGTCCAGACTGTTCTGGGAACTTCCAGTGGTTGCAATGGTGTTATGCGTGTTGATTTTCTTTGTCGCTTACTGCACACGCAGTACAATCACTGAGTAGAGTCTCCAATTCACCCCAAATGTTGGGCCACCAGTAAGCCTCGCTTACTCTTCTTTTCGTTAGATTTCTACCAACATGACCTTCATGTGCAATGTTCATAATTCTCTCCCTCATATTTGCTGGAGGTATTATCCGCTCTCCTCTATAATACACGTATTATCACTTGTTAGTTCATCTTTTAATTTTTCCAGGATTTGATATTTTCCTTAGTATACTTCCAACCACTCTCAATAGCTTCTCTCAATAGTCTCTGCTCAGGGTCTTGTTCTCTAGCTTTAATCAATTCATCTTTTGTAAAACCAGGATGCACATGTGCAATTATACAATCCATGTTTTGGTCATCTGTTAATTCTTCCTTATCCTCACTCTCATTTGTGTCATTGTCACATGGTAGGTGAGAAAAACAATCTGCCACTACATTTGTTTTCCCAGGAGCATATATTATATTGACATTGTACTGCATGATAATCAGCGTCCACCTCCTTATGCGAGGGGATGTCATGTGAGGGTTTTTTGAATTCAAAGCATGTATAAGTGGTTTGTGATCTGTCTTGACATCAACAGGTATGCCCCAAATGAGTCCTTTGAAATGTTATAAGATCCATTTGACTCCCAAGGCCTCCTTTTCAATGGTCGAATAGTGTCTTTCAGCCCCTCTCAATGTTTTGGATGCAAAAGCAATTGGAACTACTTCACCTTCTTGCACTTGCTCTAAAACACCTCCTAAGCCTATGTTACTGGCATCCACTGATATCCTTGTTTTTGCACTGGATTCGAACATTTTGAGTGCTGGTACTTTGTTGATTAATGACTTGATCACTTTAAACTCTTCCTGTTACCTTCAGACAATTAAATTTCATACCCTTGCACATGAGTTTTCTCATTTGTTCAGTTCTATCAGAGTAATGATCCACAAATTTAGAATAATATTCTGTCAACCCTAAGAAACTCTGAAGCTGATTTTTGTTGATGAGATCAGGAATCTTAAGAATGGTGTCAACCAATGATTCTTTAGGTTTTATACCATCTGCTTTTATGCGATGACCCAAGTAAGTCACTTCATTCATCTTTATCTTGCACTTCTCAATCTTAAGTGTCATGCCTTTTTGCTGTATAACTTGCAACACACCTAACAATTTTGCATCGTGTTCTTCTTCAGACATTGCAGATATCAAAATATCATCCTGGAAATAATGCACTTCTTGGAGATCATCAAATAGATGATGCATCAGCCTTCGAAACAGGCGGCTGCCGAAGCCAAACCAAAAGGCATTTGTTTATATCTGAAAGCTCCAATGGCATTATAAATGATGTTAAATGCCGGATTCTTCCTCTAACATGACTTGGTGATATGCTGATGATAGATCTAGTGTTGTGAAATATTGGCCCGCCTTCATTGTGGTCAACATCTCTCCTATGTTTGGTAGAGGATGGCGATCCACCCATATGTTTGCATTCAGATCTCTTCAGGTCGACACACATTATGATTGATCCATCAGGTTTTTTAACAATTACAATTGGGGATAACCACTCTGAACTTTCAATAGGTTCAGCTGATATCTTGTGTGCATAATTTCTCCAATTCACTCCTTAACGCTTCTCTGGTGCCAATTGGTATGTCCTAACTTTGTGTACTACTGGATTTGCTCCTCTCTTGAGTATGATGCAATGTTTGAAACCTTTAAGATTTCCAATGTTATCATTGAAGACTTTGGGAAAACTCTTTGCTAGATTTTCGATGTGCTTGCGACTGTTTTTCTTAATACATAGAATGGGCTACATTTTCACCTGGATGTTATTCTGATCTTCAATGACGCATGTTCCCACCATCCAACTATGGAAATCCATTTTCAGCAACATACAACTTGCAGTATGTCTTCCTTCCCTCGAAATTCAAGTGCACCCACACATATCCAATAATATTGATAGGTGTCTTTCCATAACCAGTTGCCTTTATTTTGGTCAGTTGCAAATCCCCATTTTTTTTAAACATTCACATATGTTTCTTTATCCACCATTGTATATGGAGAACCTGTATCCACCATAACTTGTAATGTTATTCCATTTATTTCCATTGGTACCCAGGGACCTACACTGCCCTCATTAGATGTGAAAGCTAGTATTTGCACTTCATCTTCAAATTTATCTGAAATCACCAAAAGACTGCTTGGACCACCAATTTCTTCTAAAGCTTTTATACTCGTCATGGTAGCACCTCTTCCTCTACCATAACGACCAGCATTACTCACATAACGAGAATTAAATCTTCCTCTTCCTCTATTGTTTCGACACACCTTTCCAAAGTGACCTATTAGTCCACATTTATAACATTTACCCAATAGAGCTGGGCAGTCTTTCTCTGGATTCAAATGTTTGTACCAGCCACATTTAAAACATTTGTTGGGTATTCTATATGCATTCTCCTTCTCTTGTTTTGATCCACTTTCAATATCAGATTTTACCATTCCCTTGACTATGGCAATCAGATCATCTTCACCTTTGCCATATTGTCCCTCATTCATGTCTCGAACTGACTTTATTTCTGCATTCTCCATTTTATTTTGGACCTCTTCCATGCACTTTTCACCAAGTTCAATGGACCTGGCTATCTCAATTGCTTGTTCCAATGTAGGGTTCTTTGCTGCACAAATGCTGTTGGATTCATGGATCTGCTGCAGTTGATCTCTCAAATATTCACCCGCCACTCCTGTGAAGACACATGTAGACAACAAACCTCTTAGTGCAGCCATATATGCGTCAATGCTTTCGCTTTTGTTCTGTTTTCTTGAAAAGAATCTGTAGCGTTCTAAAACTAGAGATATTGGTTTTATTCCCAAAATGTTTATTCAGTTTAGCAAGTTTAGCAAGTGCTATGTCATATTTTCTTGCTCCACTTGAAGATTCTCCTGAGCCTTCCTCTGTGCTATCCAAATCAGGCAGTGTTATGAAAATCCTGAGCGCTTCTGCGCCAACACTGTTGAGGAGGGTGGCTTCTTTTAAGTCATCATTGAATTTTGACCCCCTTATCGCTCTTAAATACACCTGGAAATTGTCTTGCCATTGTTCCCAAGGACATACTGTGTTTCCTGGTAATGCTAGAAATTTTACTGGAGCTGCAATATTATTCTGCATTTTTCAAACAGTTTTATTTTTTTTATATGCACCAAAATATGACTCGTTTCTACTTCTCACTTTGTAGTCTTAATGCTTTGGGTTTGTTCTTTGTCTTGTCACTTATAATTTATATTATCATATTTCCAAATGTAAATACACACTGCTCACATTTGCCATAATATATGATTCAGTGCACCTTTGAATTCATTGGGTATTTTCCATAACTTTCCTCTTCTTTCATTATCAACTTCTTTGTCACTTTAGTGAAATCGAAGCCAGTATCAGCAGATTTGTATTATGTGTCTTAAAATTCCTTATGTCGCGCCTTCAACACCTCGTGCATTCATCCATTCCCTGCAATGCGCACTGTAACTTTTATTCAACACGCACAAGGCCCAATGCATGTGATCTCTTCACAGCGATAAAATGATCCCTTTCACACGACCCGTTCCATACGCTCTTCTACTATATAGCGTACTGCTTTGAGCTCACCTCATATTGTTACGGTGATATGGTAACCAACTGCGATATCTAATATGGTGGCATGCAAAGCACGCACGAGGGTGCTTTATTCCAATACTCTAACGGTTGGCCTGAGGTCTCGAGCAGAGTTCAAAAGATGCCGATCAAAGCGTATGTGCTTTTAATTATTTTCTGCTTTTCCCACTTGTTTAACGATCAATGGCCAACATATTACTGGACTTGCCGTATTATGTTGTTGTTGTTCTTAGTGGGTTCCAGCCGTTTCTTTAATTTCTTGTAATGCCGTCAATCGATTCGGAAACTAGTGCCGTACCACATCTGGGGGCTCCCTCCCTAACAAATCCTCGTCGCCAATTGTTAGGATGTCTGATGTAACAAATATACCATAATACTGTGAATTTATGGTTTCATGTAGTTTATTGGGAGCAGCCCCCAGGAGGCCAACCTTTCTCAATCAGACATCTTTGTGTATGATTCCACATGACATTCTGGAATCATACAAAAAGGTGTAGTCAAGGTTACAGAACGTGAATGCATGAGCATGTATAACTATGTACAAGATATATATTGCATAACATCACAACAGGAATCTTCTAATCTACCCTCCCTGCATGCCTTGGTTATCATTCTGTACATTTTGAAAACCTCCTTGGTTATTCTGGAAGATTCCCTGATTATTCTGGAAGCCTCCCCTTCCCCTAAACCCTGTTCCTCTGCCTCGCGGCATGAGCTCATTTCCTCCTTGATCCGACTACTGTTGGTTATTCACCTGTGGCTTACCTGCTGTCTGTTGTGATCCTGACTCTTCTCCACTAGTGAGCATTGCCCCTTCTAAAGCATATTTTGATAATTTCTTCAGCACTAATTTAGCTTTTTCTATCGTCCTCTTTCTTCCGTTTTTTCTCTTGTAACAATCGGCAATGACGCCCAATGGTCAGTTGTATTTCTGGCCATGGCTTCGCCTCCATACCAACCAGATTCTTAAACTGTCTCTGTACCTGTTCTGGCAATCCCTCACATAAAATGTGATAGAATACCAGTATATATATTTCCCTCACGGCTCACAAGTTTCCAAAGACCACTGCTCTTGAAAAATGTTAATGTAAAGAAGCGGATCCTCACCATCCTGCATTTTGCGTGCCATTATAACTCCCGTTTCTGACGTGTCAGGATACTGTAGTCTAAGTGCTTTCCAAACAGCCGCTCTACAATTATTAAACAGTGCGCCATTGTGTGCTGTGCTCTGTGCAGTGACACCTGCTTATCCTGCTCTCATCCAAATGTCATCCGCTCTCTCCCCAGAGATAGCTGCTAGGATATGATAAATATCATATGGCATTTATAAGGCACCTATACACAAATTTTTCAAGGTGCGATGAGGCAAGGGAGGGGGATCAAAGGGAGGACAGACAACAATCATACTAGGCCAGGTGTCATTCAGATCGCGCAACTGCATAAGAAAAGGGAAGGGGGAAAGTGCGGGGATAGGGGAAGGGATACTGCAGTACATGGGAATAAAATAACAATAAGTAAAGTAACGGCTAGCAGGTGGCAAGTGCAAAGGTGAGTGCAGCCATCAGGTGACAAGTGCTAGTGGTAGACTGAAGGGATACAGAACAGTCCCAAAGTGTGGAGGATGCCAGGCAGGCAGTGTAGGAGTGTGTGAATGGCTGGGGAGGGACCTGGGCCCTGGTTCAGAGGATGGCCAGGTCAGCAGTGCAGATTCCGAATCCGCCAGGAGGTCAGCAGGGGAGAGGAGGAGAAAAGGCAGACGTAAAGAGAAAGGTTTTGAGGTGCTTCCGGAACCAGAGATGGTTCTCCTAAAGTTTCAGGGAGGCAGGGAGGCTGTTCCAGAGGGAATCCCCAACCGAAGAAAGAGATCTACTGCCAACTCGTTGCTTGGAAAAGTGACTGACCCTGAGGGCGTTGGAGGCGGATGAGCGAAGAGCTCGAGAAGGAAGATATTTAAGAAGAGAAAGTTGAAGGTATTTTGGGCACAGGCCCCAGAAGGCCTTGTGGACAATGCAGAGGGTTTTGAACTTGATCCTTGCAGCCACTGGGAGACAGTGCACGGATATCAGTCCTGGAGAGATACGATCCCAGGGCTTAAAGCCAAGGAAAAGTCTTGCAGTCTTGTTCTGGATGAGTTGTGGAGGGCGGAGAGTAAAAAGAGGCTGTTGCAGTAGTTCAGCCTAGAGAGTACCAGAGATCTGGAGACAGTGAGCTTTTGGGGGAAGCAGAGCAAAGGTAGTATACCTCTGAGGAGGTGCAGCTGGTGTGACTTCTCATAGACGTCAGAGATGTGAGGAGAGAAGGAGAGCATTAAGGCAGAGGTCATTGGCGGCACGCCACTCCTTGGAGCCCCATGCACCAGCTCCATCCTCCCCACAGAAGGTTTTCCTTTCTTCGTCTGACATATCTTGTTCCCAACTTGTATGGTCATTCTCGTCCCTATTTAGAGTCAGCCTGTCCAACGACAAAGCTCAGTGCTCTATGCTAAACAGACTTCCCTCCTTTCCTTGTGACTGGGAAATCTCAAATTGATCATCTTTCCCTTTGTTTTTTAATTCACTTTTTGGTTTCTTCTCGTGATATTCCTTTGCGATTCTATCTTGTATATTTCCTACCTCAACATCCTCCTCTAGGATTATCCTAGAGGGCCCTGGCATCGGCTCTTTCAGTGGGAAGAACTCCTTTATGTCCTCCATGCTACTACTGTATTCAGTTAAAGTAACACTTTGTCAATGGGATCAATGTTGCGTGCCCTCTGTCTTCTCTTTCTTTCCATATGCTCATCATATGCCCTTCGATTCTAGGCTTCTAGGCATCTTCTCTGACCTTCTCTGACCTTCTAGGCTTCTTCTCTGACCTTCTCTTTCTCCTGTCTCTTTGCTTCCCTCTTCCCTGCTCTATGCACCTCTTTGTCTTTGCCTCTTTGCATTGTTTTCTCTCCTAATTTCTGTTCTTCCTCTTCTTCTCTCTTCTTTTCTAGCCTGCCTCGTTCTTCGATCACTCTCTGCCTATTATCATATTTTCTTTGCTCTTCTGCTCTTTCTTCCTTTCTTAACTGTTCTTCCTGATACATTTGTTCTCATCTTTGTTTACTCTTTTGTTTAGCCTCATCTTCTTTCAATCATTTCACTCATTCCCTGTCTTTTTTATCTTGCTTGTCCTGATCTTCCCTTTGCCGTATTTCCTCAATGCTCTTTCCATAAAGTTTGAGCGATATATGGCCACCCATCCACTCATTCTGTATGAGCACCATCTCGTCAGTTTTATCTTTCTCTCCTTTCCATCTTTTGATTTTTCTTTCGTTTCGATGTCTAAGGTCATTTTCCCGTGGGACTTTAGATATCACATCTTTCTCTGGAGCTTTCTCTGAGCTGTCGTCAAGGCTATAAGCAGGCGGTTCATACGTTGGATTACTATATCCTGCTGATGCTTTAAGCTCTCTTACCAGATATAGTCCTTCCTCTTTTGCACTATTGCCGTTTACTTCAGGCACGGTAGGAGCAGCAGGTATGCCCCAAATGAGTCCTTTGAAATGTTCTAAGATCCATTTGACTCCCAAGGCCTCCTTTTCAATGGTCGAATAGTGTCGAATAGTGTCTTTCAGCCCCTCTCAATGTTTTGGATGCAAAAGCAATTGGAACTACTTCACCTTCTTGCACTTGCTCTAAAACACCTCCTAAGCCTATGTTACTGGCATCCACTGATATCCTTGTTTTTGCACTGGATTCAAACATTTTGAGTGCTGGTACTTTGTTGATTAATGACTTGATCACTTTAAACTCTTCATTGTACCCTTCAGACCAATTAAATTTCATACCCTTGCACATGAGTTTTCTCATTTGTTCAGTTCTATCAGAGTAATGATCCACAAATTTAGAATAATATTCTGTCAACCCTAAGAAACTCCGAAGCTGATCTTTGTTGATGAGATCAGGAATCTTAAGATGGTGTCAACCAATGATTCTTTAGGTTTTATACCATCTGCGTTTATGCGATGACCCAAGTAAGTCACTTCATTCATCTTTATCTTGCACTTCTCAATCTTAAGTGTC
>PGSH02019872.1:0-102299 GCA_002915635.3 Ambystoma mexicanum
GGATCATAGTGGCAGCATGTGTCCTGCACAATGTTGCAACACGCCGGGGCCTGGCTGTGGACATGGTGGTGCCCCCACATCCCCAACCACATGCACGCCCGCTGCGCATGGGAGGGGAGAGGGCACGGGGTGAGGCAGCCGTACGCAGCTGGTGGCTAATTACTTCACATAGAAATCACACCCCTGTGGAGTGCACACAGCCCTGGCACATACCATCTGATAAGCAATGATGACTCGACCTGACAATTATGACGAACAAAGGGACAGTCAACTGTCAGAACCATAGCAGCCTGAGATTGTTCATGTGGAAGTGTCACAATGTGTGCATCCCTACCTACACAAACACCACCAATGCAGTGTCATCAAAAGACACACTTCCATGCTGCAGAAATGAATACCCACTTGCAAAATACTACATGAAAACAGTGCCATGTCACCCAACCCCTCCCCGGCACGGCCACACAACACACCATGGCATGTCATGCAATGTGAGAGCAAACAAATGAATCCCCACAACATGCCCCAAGTGTCACCAGCTACAGTGTCCCTAATGGAAACATGGCCACACATGAAATGCTCACAGTAATGCAGGACCTACAACACACATTACCAAATACTTACCAAGAATACCAATCACCTACACAACCTCCAACCTACCTTAAACATGACATTACAGACTTAAAAATTTGCTAGCCTCACTACCTGATGATGCCAGCACTTCGAACACTTCCAAGTATACAGTGTTAGCGCCACGCAAGAGTGTAGGTGCACTGCTTACAACATGGACTCCAGTTCCAAGGTGGACCGCCTTGTGAAGACATGAGAAATGGACCTGCAAATTAGGAGGATGAGATGGATGCAGAGGCACATATCAATACACCATGCAGTGTACAATACAACAACAATATGCACTATGAATGTATACACAGTATTGACTACAGACTGCCCACAGATCAAATGGGAGTCCAACGTCACCATGTACGTCAATGTCACTTGGGCACACCCTTTGCAAGCCCATGGAAACGGGAAGCAGGAGGGGTGTGTGTCACACAAACCCAAGCATCTGAACCAAATTCATGACAAGCCTGCATGTGCCCAGCCACAATACAGCGTATGCCCACGGGAGCCACACAAGGCAACACACTGTCCAAAAAAAAAAAAAAAAAAAAAAATGGCCATTAATGGGCCGCGGGGGGGTGGGGGAGGCCACCCAGGAGGTCCGAGGACAGGGTGCACACCAAAACCCACCTGTGTGGATCTTGCGGAAAAAAAAACCTCCATGGGCTCATGGCCTACACGGCTACCCTATTGTGGGAGAATCACTGCTGTCGCTCTCCTCACCCTCTGCAGCTGCATCAGGAGGTGGTGGCACTATGGGAGGCAGCCCACGCAAAGCCCTAGTCTGTTCCTCCATGGCTGCAAGCATGCGGGTGTGGTAGGTCTCGTTCTGGAGGATAATTGTGCGAAGGTCCCCATGCAACAACTCACGGGATGCCCGGACCTCCGCCCTAGTTGCCTGCATCTCAGCTGAGAGCGTACGTGTGAGACGCTCCAGCTGCTGTTCTGTCCTTCTGTTTGTTGAAGCCTCAAGCTCAACAAGAGTCGTCCTGAGGTGAAGGAGTTCCACCCTCAGGGCTTCCCTGTGGCCCTGGGACTCTATGGAAATGGCTTCCTGCAGAGTCGCCAGTGCCGCCCGCCTGTCCCTGTCGGACGCCAACATGTCCTCCCTGTGTGACTGGCAGATGGAGTCTGTTGCCTGCTGTAGTCGCTCCATCAGCCTTTCGGGGGGACAATGGAAGTGGCCACCCTATCCATGGCCTGAGCCATCATCTCTGATGATGCTGCCTGTTGGGTTGCCATACCGTATATGGATTGCTCCCATGCGGTATTGCCAGGTGGCTGACGGCCACCACGTCGGCGGGCACCACACCTGTCTGGGGCAAGGCGAACTGCGCCTTGCTGTGCCGGCACTGCCTGAGGCTGCAGGACTGCATTCCCCCTCTGATCTGCTGGCCCAGGAACAGGATCAGATGTTGCGGAGTGTGACCCTGCATCCGTAACCACCAAAGGCGTACCTGCCAACACTGACATCCCCATTGAGGGTTCTAACCCTGGTGCAGGTGGGTCGGACAGAACAGAATCCCTCCCAGGAACACTCACCTGCGACGGCACATAGGTCTCATCATCCGAATCGACACCTGAATACAGCTCGGGGGAGGTGCAGCCAGAGACACCCCTTGAGAGCACGACCTGCAGCAGTTGTGGGTTCTCACCCACCACCACACCACGTCCCTCACTGGTGGTCGGTCGGCCCTCAGACCCCTCCTGGGTCTGCACCATCTCCACAACCCCAGCAGTATCAAGTGCGTCATCCCCTGCAAAGACATAAAAGAAAACAAATGGAAACAGGCATTAGCACTATGGCACACAATTAGGGCTGAGAGGCTACAGAAACAGTACTTGATTGACACATGTCCCACATGACTAAAACCCTCCCATGCATGCACCGTCACTGCGTGTGAAGGGTAGGCAGATGGCACACATTGATGACACCAAGATGGAAGATGAACACATTTGCTGCATGCTGCCTAGCAGTGGCATCACACATTGGCCAGTGATTGGCAGGTCAAATACACATGCCATCACACAGATGGCATGTACCCTAGCCATAAAGTGAAGAGGGAGAGGAGGGCACCAATTGTTCATTCAGTCCAGTTTGCTCATGAAATTGATTTTTTCATTGAAATGGTTCAAATGTTTAACCTGGAGCTGCCAGTCCAAAATGGTCCTATAGCACAGGGACATGTCTAAACAAATCATGTCCAGGAAACAAAGCCAGTCCACTGTACCATAGCCATGTCAGACATGTGACAATAGGACTGAGAAATCCCGAGTAAAAGTGGTGGTATGCAAACAATCTGCCTGAATAAACAGAGGAAAATAAGCAACAATGTTGTGGCAAGATGACACTTCAAGGGCAACTGGCGTGGTGTTGGGCTGGATGTCTAATGTTGGCAGAAGGGATGCTGCTATACCCAAATGCTGGTGCGCAGAATGTATTGGATGAGGCACATGGGTGACCCAAACCACTCAGGCACACACACCCTCACCTGGCACCCAAACAGAAGCCCTCCCACACACACCATGCACATGGATGACACACACATGCATGTGCACTCACCGGACAATGCCTCGTAATCTGCCAGTTCTCCCACGCCTTGGATCTGTTCCTCCGTGACGTAGGTCCCAGCAACCTGCTCATGTGGAGTGAGTTCTATGTCGTCTGCTGGAGACCCACCTCCAGTCACTAGAGTTGCGGCATGACTTGAGGCCAGCTTATTCTTTGCCCTGCGCTTCAGGTCATTCCAGCGCTTGTAGCATTCAGTAGCTGTGCGCCTCACGATTCCAAGGGCACTTATGATGTCCGCAATGGTCTGCCAGTGTGCCTGACGTTGTGCAGGTGTGGTCTTGGATCCTGCAACAATCACCATTTCGCGGTCATGTGCGGACACATACTCTACAAGTGCATTCAGTTCGGCCTCATTGAAGCTGGGCTTCCTTGACGGGCCGGACTGTGTAGCCGTGTCTGGGGCATCAGCCTCTACTGGACGAGCACTCTTCCTCTTCCGCTTGGAAGGTGGTGGGGATCCTGAGTGTCCTACGCCGCTCTGGACACTAGGGGCAGGAGCCCCGGTGGACTCTGTACTAGGAGTGTGGGATTGCACACTCAGCATGGGAGTTGGTGCAGGCATTAGCTCAAGTGTGATGGTGTCAGGGGGAATGTCAGCATGATGGACTTGGACCGACACTGTCCTGGCTGGGTGTGTGAGAGGTGGGGTGGATGGAGCCGCAGCTGCCCCTGCAGCCTCCCCAGCCTGCCTACGCGGGGCAGCAGATGACCTAGCTGCCCCTGATCCACGTGGCCTGATGACACCAACGTGCACCGGCGCACGTGGCCTAGACCTGCTGACCTGGAAGTCAGCCATGGAGTCACCCTGTGCCAGGTCTGGTTCCACAGTGGGCTGGTCCAACAAGGGCTGAGCATGGATGGTGTCAGTCACGTTAACCTCAACCAGGGGGGGGCATGGGTGTCCCTGACTGCTCCTCCACACATGGGGGGCTAGGGGCACCCTGCAAGTCACGGCCACGTCCCTACCGGATCCACCACGGCCACCACTTGGGGCTCGGCCACCTTTGCCACCCTTACGGCTTGTTCGCCTCCCAGCCATGGCACTGATGTTATTGTGCGTATGGGAGTCGATGTGAACTATTGTCCTGGGCAATTGGGGGTCAAAGGGGTTGGGTACCAGATGGTAATCGTACCCTAGTGCTCTAGCAAGGCTGTATGTCACCCCTGGGGAAAGATGACGGGTCACGCAACGCACAGGCACCCCAAAAAAGGGAAGTAAGGTGCACGCAACCCCTCCTAGACCACGTGTGTGGAAAAATAAACCTGCACTACGCTGTGGCACCCAGAAACACAAGAATGAACGTATGCGTGTCACACGCAGCCTAGAATGACCTCTGAAGGGGTACGCGACACACGGGGCAAGCACAGATGTTAAATACGTGCGCGACTCACCGTCTGCCAGGAACAAAAGCGTGAAAATATGCGCGTGTGCGCGTTGGCAACACCCCCGCCAAAAGAAGAATTGTACGCTGTCTGAGGAGACAGGACAACAGTAGAAGGGAACGCTGTTTGAGGAAACAGGCCCAGGAAAAAGAGGAAAAGAGAAAAAGCTGTCAGAGGTAACAGGGAGTACGAACTTGAAACGCCGTGAAGTAAATCGCGTGTGAACCGACAAGAAGTACAGATTTCACCCACTCGCTCTCCACGAAAAGCACGTACAAGGAAATGGCGTTCTACACGTACCTTTTATACACACGTCACAGACGCGCATACGCGATGAGGCCATTTCCACCAATTACACGCTTTGACACTCGGACGTGTATCTTTTTTTTTACACGCGCCATTCTCTACGGCCATGCGCGTGACGTCACAGCTGCGCATGGGGGGCTTTGGGCCAATGAAATCGCGTATGCGTGCAGACGCGCTTACGCGCTAAGGGCCTTTCCTCGAATTACACGCAGACGTGCAGGATTTTCACGTGCCAAATCACTCCGTATCAAGCTGGCCACGCGTAAGCACACGGAAGACCACGCTCCTGCCCAGAAAGCCGATTTACTGCCCCCCAGAGCCCCGAGCACGCTCCCACCTGCCATCTGCTGCTGCCTGACTGCCTGCTGCCCACGTGCCCTGCCATTTGCTGCCTGCACATCAGCCAGGGGTGCTGTTGCTGTGACCACCCCTGCTGGAACCGAAGACTCCCGACTGGGATTCCATCGCTCCACAGCCCAGCCCCAGGACCCAGTTGCCCACCCACTCCTGCCTCTGGGGTTGTCATGTCGGGCACTGCAACATCTGGCACCACTGACAACCCCCGGCCAGAGAGGCAGAGGGGCACCAGCTTCAGTGCCAGGGAAGTTGGTGTCCTGGTGGAGCAAGTCCTGGGGCAGTATGATGCCCTCTACGGAAGTGTGCGCGCCGACAAGGAAGGACGGACTCGGATCTGGACGGACATCGTGACTGCCATCAACGCGGAGGGGGTGGCAGTCCGCGACTTCCAACATGTCAAGAAGCGCTGGGAGGACTTCAGGTCCAGGACCCTGAACAAGGCCCGGCGCCTCTTGAAGGCAGCGGATGCTAAGGGGCGCCGGGCCACTTGTCGGAAGATCAGATGAGGGTCCTGGAACGCATATCCCCAGCGCTCCACGTCCAGGTCCTTGAGAGGCAGACCCGTCTGGAGTCGAGCGGTAAGTGTACATGCATCATGATTGTAAGCTGTGCGTGTGGTGATGTGCCAGTAGTGTGCCGGTTGCACATCTGTTTGTATGGGGCCGAGTATGGGTGGGGGTGTACAGGACCGTGAGGCTAACACATGCGAGGCTGTCATGTGTGAGACATGGATGGTGCTTGTGTGTGTAGGCTTGCATGCCAAATGCAGTTGTGTGGGCACACATGTTTGGATGAATGTGTATGTAAGTAGGCATGTTTGTGATGTCACGCATGTATGTTGTTTTCAGCTGCATGTATCAGCACTGTGTACATGTGCATGTGTGTGTATTTGACAAGGGTGCAACAGTGATGCAACATGGATGCATGTGACAGCGGGATGTGGAAGCCTGATTGGCAGATGTGACATGGATGCCCATCGGAACACTGCGACAGTTGGCTGAGGTGTACACATGCATGCAAGTGTGGTGGTGTGCGTGCATGTGTAGTGCACTCCCTGTGTTGCATGTGATGTCTGGCTCACCTTTGCCTGCTCATGCTGTTGTATGTGTATGGATGGTGCTGGCAGTTGCGATGTGGCTGTGGTATGGCTCATGTGTGCAAGTTGAAATGACATGTGTGTTGCCAATTGTGATGCCATGTCTGAGGTTTGCCAATGCCACTCATGTGCAACTGTCATGTGTGTATGTGTCCATTGTACAGTGCCCTGATGCCTGTGTTTTATTTCTCCCTGTCTGCAGCGTCAACTGATGAAGAGGGCGGAGAAGGTGCTGTGGAGCACAGCGGCGGGGATCGCACCGCCAGCCGGAGACGCAAGGCCCGGCTCCCCTCCCAGGTTGTGATCTCGTCGGGGAGTGAGGAGTCCGGTGCCGCGTCCCAGGCCGCAGCTGCCGGGGGAGGTCCAAGAGGCGGAGGTCGGAGTTGGACTCCTCGGCAGCAGAAGGGCAGCTGGGACCCCACAGGGCCCAACGGGGGAAGATGGCACGGAGTCATCCAGGTTGGTGGGGGTTTGGTGGAGGAGGAGGCCGTGCAAGCAACAGAGACGGGGTCTGGAGGTGGGATTCCACTGGTGCTAGTGGTGCAGTGCAGGACCAGGGACAGGAGGCAGCACAGGTCGCCGCGGAGGTGCCTGTGTGCAATCCTGTCCCTGATCCTGTCACTGCATCATCTTGCACCAGCAGGGATGCCTACGTCCAGACCCGTTTTCAGGCAGGGGATGAGCTCACGACAACTGGCCTTCCTCTGCCTGCGGACGTGGCTATCCGGGTCCGGGTTGAGCCTGTCCTGACTGGTGTGGCGTTGCGTCAACGGGCCATGCGAGGTGACCTGCAGTCTTTTCATGAGGAGACTGCACGTCATCTCGAATGGCTCGTTGACCGCGTCGGCCTACTGGGACAGGTCACCCAGGCCGGATTCCTCCGTTTGATGGGGCTTGCTCAGACCCCCTCCTCAACTGAACCCCCTATGCGCCAGTCGTCCTCCGTGCCATCTTCCCACCCATCAGTCACCTGGGTGCCCTGTGGAGCTGCCTCTGACGGTGCGGCCAGGCTGGTGGAGGAGGCATCCCTGCCACAGTCGGGAGTCGGACGTCCAGCAGGGGTGGCCACATCAACGACTGCACCCCAGCCAGCGGAGGATGTGCAGGCAGCAGGAGGCAGTGCACGGGCAGAGGCGCAGCAGCAACGTGGTGGGAGCCATGATGGCTCGGGGCCTTCGACATCGGAGGGGCAGGCATCGGCCGGAGGGCAGGAGGACCCAGGACGGGAAGTGTCTTCCGTGTGGCAGCGGTTGGGCCACGCCATAGATGCGGAGCGGCAGCGGGTCACGGCCGATGGTCAGGGCGGAGAACTCCATGCGGAGGGCCCTGAGGCGGGCCGAGTGCCTCGAGGCAATCCGCAGGGAGTTTGGGTGAACATGTGACGGCCCTGCGAACCTCGGGGCCATGGAGGAGGACCGCCTCCGGGACATTGAGCAGGAGTTCGATGATGCCCTGGCCCGGAACATCCCGAAGTGAGCCGTCGGACTAGCCCGCTGCCCTTGTAAATAGTTCTGTAGTTAGTGTTAGGTTTCCTTTGGTTTTGCATTTTTTTTGGACCTTTTGGACAATGGCCACATTTTTGTATATATTTTTTTTTTTTAGGTAGTGTTATTAGATAGGTTTCATTTCTTCGGTTGGGATCATGGACCCTGGATTGTTTATCTGTATATAGTTGACTTTTGGATTTTCATTTTTTTTATGATTTCCCCATGGAGCAATGGTTTTCGATTTTAATTTTCCATTGGATTTACTTTTGTGGACTGTGACTTTGGACACCTTTCCTTTGCATTATGATTTGTGGTTTTGCATTATTTCACGGACCTGCTGTTTTTTTTTTTTAATTTCCATTATTGTTTGTTTATTTTTGATTCAATTTATGTTGCTTTTAATACATATTTTTTCTTCAAACTTCAATGTGTAGTATCATCTCATTGGTTTCATGCATATCATGATATGGGTTTTGACATTCACTGACACCCATTGGGTGTATGTGAGGGACATGTGTTCATTTCCAAACTTGCAATTGGGGTTCTATCATGTTTTTGCCATTTCTAAGTGGGTGGATGCAATACTCAGGTGGGTGTTTGGCATTTGGAGGCTGACCATAAGGGCCAGGGATCTAGATTGTGGTGACATGTTGGCTGGGGGACATGAGTGGGGGCCTGGTGGAGGCTGCCCCTGCACTGCTGGGGGTGGGGGTGATGGGAGACATGAGTGGGGGCCTGGTGGAGGCTGCCCCTGCATGCTGGGGGTGGGGGTGATGGGAGACATGAGTGGGGGCCTGGTGGAGGCTGCCCCTGCACTGCTGGGGGGTGGGGGTGGTGGGAGACATGAGTGGGGCCTGGTGGAGGGTGCCCTGCACTGCTGGGGGGTGGGGGTGGTGGAGACATGAGTGGGGGCCTGGTGGAGGCTGCCCCTGCACTGCTGGGGGGTGGGGGTGGTGGGAGACATGAGTGGGGCCTGGTGGAGGCTGCCCCTGCACTGCTGGGGGGTGGGGGTGATGGGAGACATGAGTGGGGGCCTGGTGGAGGCTGCCCCTGCATGCTGGGGGGTGGGGGTGATGGGGACATGAGTGGGGGCCTGGTGGAGGCTGCCCCTGCACTGCTGGGGGTGGGGGTGATGGGAGACATGAGTGGGGCCTGGTGGAGGCTGCCCCTGCACTGCTGGGGTGGGGTGGTGGGAGACATGAGTGGGGGCCTGGTGGAGGCTGCCCTGCATGCTGGGTGGGTGGTGGGAGACATGAGTGGGGGCCTGGTGGAGGCTGCCCCTGCACTGCTGGGGGGTGGGGGTGATGGGAGACATGAGTGGGGGCCTGGTGGAGGCTGCCCTGCACTGCTGGGGGTGGGGGTGGTGGGAGACATGAGTGGGGGCCTGGTGGAGGCTGCCCTGCACTGCTGGGGGTGGGGTGATGGGAGACATGAGTGGGGGCCTGGTGGAGGCTGCCCTGCACTGCTGGGGGTGGGGGTGATGGGAGACATGAGTGGGGGCCTGGTGGAGGCTGCCCTGCACTGCTGGGGGTGGGGGTGGTGGGAGACATGAGTGGGGGCCTGGTGGAGGCTGCCCCTGCACTGCTGGGGGTGGGGGTGGTGGGAGACATGAGTGGGGGCCTGGTGGAGGGTGCCCCTGCACTGCTGGGGGTGGGGGTGGTGGGAGACATGAGTGGGGGCCTGGTGGAGGCTGCCCCTGCACTGCTGGGGTGGGGGTGGTGGGAGACATGAGTGGGGGCCTGGTGGAGGGTGCCCCTGCATGCTGGGGGTGGGGGTGGTGGGAGACATGAGTGGGGGCCTGGTGGAGGGTGCCCCTGCACTGCTGGGGGTGGGGTGTGGAGACATGAGTGGGGAGGTGCCCCTGTGGCTGGGGGGTGGGGGTGTGGGAGACATGAGTGGGGGCCTGGTGGAGGCTGCCCCTGACTGGCTGGGGGTGGGGTGGTGGGAGACATGAGTGGGGGCCTGGTGGAGGCTGCCCCTGCACTGCTGGGGGTGGGGGTGGTGGGAGACATGAGTGGGGCCTGGTGGAGGCTGCCCTGACTGCTGGGGGTGGGGTGATGGGAGACATGAGTGGGGGCCTGGTGGAGGCTGCCCCTGCACTGCTGGGGGGTGGGGGTGGTGGGAGACATGAGTGGGGGCCTGGTGGAGGCTGCCCCTGCACTGCTGGGGGTGGGGTGATGGGAGACATGAGTGGGGGCCTGGTGGAGGCTGCCCCTGCATGCTGGGGGGTGGGGTGATGGGAGACATGAGTGGGGGCCTGGTGGAGGCTGCCCCTGGTGCTGGGGGTGGGGGTGAGGAGACATGAGTGGGGGCCTGGTGGAGGCTGCCCCTGGTGGCTGGGGGTGGGGTGGTGGGAGACATGAGTGGGGGCCTGGTGGAGGCTGCCCCTGCACTGCTGGGGGGTGGGGGTGATGGGAGACATGAGTGGGGCCTGGTGGAGGCTGCCCCTGCACTGCTGGGGGTGGGGGTGGTGGGAGACATGAGTGGGGGCCTGGTGGAGGCTGCCCCTGGCATGCTGGGGGGTGGGGTGGTGGGGACATGAGTGGGGGCCTGGTGGAGGCTGCCCTGCACTGCTGGGGTGGGGGTGGTGGGAGACATGAGTGGGGGCCTGGTGGAGGCTGCCCCTGCACTGCTGGGGGTGGGGGTGATGGGAGACATGAGTGGGGGCCTGGTGGAGGCTGCCCCTGCACTGCTGGGGGGTGGGGGTGGTGGGAGACATGAGTGGGGGCCTGGTGGAGGCTGCCCCTGCACTGCTGGGGGGTGGGGGTGATGGGAGACATGAGTGGGGGCCTGGTGGAGGCTGCCCCTGGTGGCTGGGGGGTGGGGGTGATGGGAGACATGAGTGGGGGCCTGGTGGAGGTGCCCCTGGTGCTGGGGGGTGCAGGGGAATGAGATGGTGGGCGTGGTGCAAGGTGACATGTGGGTTGGCTGGGGGCATGGCCATGGTGGATGGGTGCCGCAGACATGTGCCAGGCTAGGCCTCTGTGGTGTGGCCACCTGCAGGGCCATGCAGGTTAGAGGGACACTGGGAGGACCCAACATTGCAATTCACTGTGGTGCTCCACGCCACCCTGTATACATGTACTCTGATGGAATCGCTTGTGTCTCCTGCGCACCCCTGAATACACGTTACCTGTGTTTTGCGTGTGATACTTCCCGCACACCCCTGGAATACACGTACCTGCTGCTTTGCGTTGTATACTTCCCGTGCACCCCGAATAACGTACCTGCTGTTTTTGCGTGTGATACTTCCCACGCACCCTGGAATACACGTACCTGATGGAATTGTGTTGATACTTCCCGCGCACCCATGAGATGCACGTACCTGCTGCTTTGCATTGATACTCCCGGCCACCCCTGAAATAACGTGCCTGTGCTTTTGCGTATGATACTTCCCGCGACCCTGGAATACACGTACCTGCTGTTTTTGCGTGAGTTACTTCCCACGCCCCCTGATGTAACATACCAGGACAATCGCGTTGGAACTCCCAGCGAACCACTGAATACACGTTCCACCGCTTGGCGTTTGCTGTTGCAGCCCTGTGAACTGGTCCAGGGTTAGTGCAACCCTTTGCGATTGATTGGGTTTTTGAAGCTTCCTTGCGAGAGGGCGTTCTTGGGGGCATAACGGTGCTGCTGCAGGTCTCTGCGCCACTCTGCGCCACGGCTGGTTTCGGAGAGAAAAATCCATGAATACGCTGTGCGATGAAAAGGTTTTTTTCGCACGCGGCTGGCGCAGTGTATCGCACGGGACACTGTGCGCCAGCCGCCGTGCGCATTTGTGCGAATTTTATGAATTACCCTGGATGTCTTATTCAAGAGCATGGTGCATTGCCATTTCCCTTAGTTTGATGTCCTGATGTTTGGTTTCAGCTTGGATCTGTAATCTTTTGAACTCTAACTCAAGTCTCATTTTCTCAAGAGACACACATTCTGGACTCAGTGATGGACCTTGTGGGGTCCCTGTGGCTAAAGGTTTAGGCAAAAGGGCCTGTTGAGGTAAAGAGGGGTTCTCTTCCTGAAACTCTTCTGACTCTTCAACAATATTAGAGTTAGACTCTGAATTATCACCTCATTATCATTTTCCACATTTCCTGGGTTAGTAGGTGTGACAGGCCTACTACCCAGACTTTGATTATTCAACAATCTTGCAATCAGTTCATTTCTCTTTCCTTTAACAGGGAGATTCCTGACTTTACACATTTCTTTCAGTTGCTCTACTGTTAAAATGATCAGGGCTTCCTGCCTGAAGTTATCCATATCTGGCATGTTACAATTGCTTTTCTAGTGGAGCTTAGCCTTGTGAAGTTTTTAGTTGAAAAAAAGCAAAGAAAATTCTTAGTGTAACAACTCTACAATATATCCTCACCGTCTGCCACCAGTGTTAGGCAAAGTTTGTATGCAGTACCCTTTGGGTTCACTACACACAACTTTGACTACAGGTATAGGTAACCCAACCTTTGGTATAAGCTTGTACTACACAGTTTTGGTAGCGTGTTGAGCAGCCAGGCTTATTTCAAGAGGTGTCAATGTGAGCTGTAGGGGAGTTACACAGAGATTCACAGTGACAAGTATTCAAATAAACTCTTACACCCAAGGTTTCTTGAATAAACAATTATTTATTTATTCATCAGTCAGTTAGAATAAGCCTTCTTCAGAAGGGAGCAATATAAAAAGTACCACACAAATACACTTCAATAATGTACCCTCTTAGTTTCTAAATCAGTAAAGACCCTTTTGGGATGGCCCACTGACAACCTACACCCTCAGGTGACTTCAATAGCTAGGGTGCTGGGGACATTAATATCTTACTGCTGGCATTTAGAATACTGTTGAATTTGGTAAAAGGAAAAGGTTATTTAGAACATACGAGAGACCACAAATTGTCTTAAGCAGGCAAAATACTTTCAGGTCCTCCAAGAAGAGTCCTTCAGTGAAAAAGGCTAAGCCAAAGTCAATAGGCAAAAGTCTATCTGAGATAAAGTCCTTCTTTGAAGGTAAGTAGACAATGTCTTTGCACAATGTTTTAGAAGTCTTTGAAGAAATAAGAATCAAATTGGCCACAAGCTGTTAGACTTGTGAAAGGTAGAAGATGCAAGCAACTCTACAACAAGAGGTAAGTTCTCTCAGACTTTACCGTACCTTTGTATTGAAGAAAACGTGCAGCAGATGACTTCTGTTGCTGGGCAGCTCTGCAGATCTCTCTGTTCCTGGGCCTCAGTCGTGGGGACAAGAGGGAGGACTTCTGGCAACTCTGGGGACTCCTGAACTGCAATGGGACAGTCACTCCTCGCAACCGGCAATCTTTCCAACAAGTGGCACTTCAGTGTTTCAGCTCCTCGGGACTACCGCAAATAGCAACAAGCGGTTCCTGGCTGTTCGAGATAGACTTTCCTTGCTTCTGGGATCCCGCTGTTGAGGGGCTAGGCTGGTCGTCCTGCTTCCTGGGAGTCCAGAGGATCTTCCTAGAGCTTTTGGCCAGCTTAAAAGCAACGGACACATCCTGGTGTTCCTCTCCATGGCTATACGGTTTCCAGCAGCAACTCTGTGGAAATTCAACCAGCTCCGAGAAGGATGTCCAGGTGGCTTACTTTGGAGTTGATTGGTCCCATCGACTCAAGGGGAGAAGTTGTCCTTGCAGACGCTTCTTTGTCGATAAGAATTTGGAGTTTCAGCACAGCAGCAGGGCTTCACTGGGCAAACCAATGGTCCAGGAGTTGCAGCAGGCGTCCCCTTCACGTTCTTCTTTGGTTCCTTCGTCCAGTGGTTGACTCTGCCTTACAAGCCAAAAGCATTGCCTTTTATTTAGTTCTCTCCCATTCATTCCAGCCTAGCTCTCAGTCACCCAGCAGGGTGTCTGTCCTTGCCTGACAGTCAGCCAGCCAATCACTACAGAGTGCATTTGGGTCTCCTAGGAGACCAAGCACAGGGAGTTTCGGGCACCTCCCTCACTTCCTGCCTACCCCGGACACCCTGGAGAGAGAGGTGGGATTCACTTGTGAATCCCGCCCAAGTTAAAGCGAACAATGTGATCAAACCTGGTCTGGCACGCAAAGTAATTCTCAAGAAGGACCTTTCAACAAAGAAATGGTGAAAAAAGAAGACCGGGGGGCCATTTTGGCAAAAATTTCACCATTGGGTGCTTTACTGCAGCTGTGAAAGCAGCACGCGGTAAATGCACACCACAGTAGTTAAAACGAAACCACTGCCACCAGCCATTCAGTGAGAAAAGGGTAGCATAAACATTTTTACTTGAGAAGCTAGACAAAAGGGATACTAGGTAAACCCTACAGCACCCTATTGTAAGATAGTGTGTGCTGGGTCTAGAAAGTTACAAATGTAAGTAAAGTCAATTTCATTTTACTGTTCTGGGAAACAGTAGTTTATCCCAGAGAAGGTATTTAAACATTTGGGAAATCTGAAAGACTTCCCAGTGCCACTGCACTGAAGGTGCTGTGTGACACAATGTAAAGGATGATGCCTATGAAGTTTGTCAGACTCCACAACTAAAAGAAACCCAGAGCTCAAAATCACATTAAAATACATGAGAGAGTCGGAAAAAGAGGATCGCTCTCTCCAGGTTAAAAAAATCAAGTCCTCAAAATCCAGCAAAGTTGCTTGGGTTCTCTAAGGTGGAGGGGAATTAGCACATTTCTGAGAATTCTCCCTAACACACAGTGCGAAAATATATTAGGCGGTCCTTCAACAATTCAAACCCTAACTAATAGGCAGTCCAGTCCCTAAGAAGTGTGGATCCTTGTGCTCAAAAGTACATTCAGTGCCAGAAAACTTGATTGTGTGGTTAAGTTAAAAACAAGTCTTCTTCAGGGGCTGTACTGGCTGGGTGAGGTGATGAAGAATAACTTCCCACTATTCAAAGAGGGTCTCCCCAAGAGGACAGAACAGTTTCAAAGAATTGGGAATAGCTCGGTAGCATATGCTACCTCGAGAATGGAGAGTGGCCCTCAGGTGACACTCGTGCATAAACGTCTATGGATGCGAAAGGGGCCACCAGTAAGGGATGCAAGTACCTACTGACCCTCTGCGCACTCTGGACCAAACGTTGCCAGTCAAGTCCAGTTTGTTCACAGGTTCAAATACTGCAATTGCACAGCTCTGCAGCTTTCAGGCGCTGCGTTCCGGGATTGATTCCATGGTGGGACAGTGGCAATTTCTCTGTTCCTGGTGAAGGGATCAGGCCAGTTCCACTGCAGCGATTCTTAGGGCACTGGGGGGCACAGCAGCAAGGCACCCACTAAGATTGTCACCACAGCTGGGCAACACAGTGACCGTTTACACTCGAGTTCAGGTATACTCTCCTAAATACAGACCTAGGGAAGGTAGGTGTACAAAAACTGGTGGGAGAGTGCCTTAAAACCAGATTTTACAGTTTCCAAAGGCTCAAGTCAAAACGCGAGATTGCAGCGGTTCCAGGGCAAATGTCCCTTATGAGCTGGTCAGTTCATTGGGTAGTCCAGGAACACTTCTGAGCAGGCTCGTTAGCAGGCTAAGCAGGAGGTTCTAAGAATGGTTAGTGCCACTATTCCAACAGGTCAAAGCACCCTTGCAGGCCTTCTGTGATCGATGTAAAACAGGGGCTCTTCTGGAAACACAGTGGGGTCAGGGTGCCAAACCTTCCAGCGGGTCACCAGTGCTTCCACGGATCTGCTTCAGTGGTTCAGGATACTTGGCTCCTTTACTAAGTTCGGTGTGAACTCAGAAGATCGACATGGAATGGGTGTAAGGTGCCTTCTCTTATCCAGAATCTCCATTGCGCCAAAACGAAGTGATACCAATAGGAGATCTACTCACATTCAGCCATCCCAGATGTGGACCAATCATGGACCAATCATGGACCACAGTGGACCACAGTGGTCCCAGTCATTCCCAGCACACCAGACATCCTGGCACCCAGGATGTGTATTGTAAAGTAGACAGCTGCAGCCCACATCCTTGGCACACACACAAGGCATGCAGAAGCCCGCGAAAGATTCGGTTTGCGCGGGGGTCTGCATGACCAAATAAGGAATTCCCAGCTTGGCTCGACCTGGGAAAGGCAAAGGGACAAGATGGCCAAAGGACAGAACAAAGGACCTTGTGACTTTGTGGCATGTCCATTTTGTGCACTGACCACTGTTCTGGGCCAAACGCGGTCAATGCGGTTTGGACCCTAGAAAAGATTCAAAAATGCTTTATAAGTAACTGCTACCACCAGCTCTGTCCTGGGCACACTTGAACATTCACGTAAAATCCTTCAAGAGTGTCTATGGCCTTAAAAATGAAAACGGGACCCCAGAGCACTGTACTGTAAGGTACATTGTGCACTGATAACATTTTACTCAGAAAAAGCAACAAAGTGAAAAACTAAGGGAAACAAAGTCTCCCAGTACTGACAGTCTGAAGGGTATGCGTCGGCCTCATTTGTTATATCTAAATATGAGACTTCATTTGTAAATTGTTGAATGGTTGAACCTATGCATTTAGAGCTTTGTAAACTGTAAACTGCTATACAGATTTGCAATTGTGCTGCTCTATACAAGCTGTTTTCTATCTACGCCGTTTGGTCCTACTTGTGTTATATGGAACACCCACAAGTGCTCTCTCCATATGTAAATAGAGTACACTGATCGTACTACTTTTTGTTTATTCATGTACGATTTATTGGATTAAGAGGATTAAAATCCAAAAGTTAACTCTAATGTCTTGGTTCTGATTGTTCCATTCATTTTACACCTGTGTTTACAATTTATCCTTTTTTTTAATTGTGTAATGACATTTTCTTTTGGAAACTAGAGAAACTTAGGCGGTGCTTGTACACCGTAGAATTTACGCCCTGTTGGCGCCAAATGTTTAAATGAATTTTGATTTAAAATAGAGAGGTACTTATTGTCCCTGTTGAGTGCATCTGGGCTTGCTGGGTAGCAATACACAGCTTTGGATTTGTTTGGGCATGTCAGTTTCCCCATAACAAAATGAGCAAATGCCCAGCAGAGTACAGCAGAAGGCTGGGCTCCACTGGTAAAAGTCAGGCTAGGATGGTCAGACAACAGCAAAAAGTTGGGTGGGGGTTCACAACTGGAGGGAAAATTACCCATAAATGGAAATTGTTCCTAACACTCGCCCCCCTCAGACCAAGGACAGGGGGAACTAATCCACCCCTCTGTGAGCTTCTTGTTCTGGTAGGTTAAACATTCTGGAAAACCATCAGCATTGCTATGTTGGACACCTGGCTTATGCTCAATGGTGAAGTCAAACTCTTGCAGGCTTTATGGACCACCTGAGCAATTTAGGATTATCTCCCTTCATGTTCATGAGCCACTTTAAGGGCTTATGGTCAGTTTGCACAGTGAAGTGGGTCCCATAGAGGTAAGGCCTCAGCTTTCTTAGGGCCCACACAACAGAGAAACATTCTTTCTCTACTGTGGACCACTTGAGCTCTCTATCCTTAAGATGGAGACTTAAATCAAATAGTGTGCTCCTTGCCTTTCTCATCTACCTGTGATAGTACAGCTCCTATCCCTGTGTCAGAGATATCTGTCTGCACAATGTTGTAGTCAGGGGCCCTGAGAACAGGGGCCTGGCACAATGAGTCTTTTAAGCCATTGAAGGCCTTCGCACACTCCTCAGACCAAGAGACCTTCTTGCATTTCTTTAGAGTTGTGAGAGCAGTCAGAGGTGCAGCTATGGTACCATAGTCTGCCATGAAGTTTCTGTAATCTGTGAGATCTAAAAAGGCTTTCACCTGGATTTGAATAGTGGGGAGGCCAGTTGTTGTACTGCTGGTACTTTACTGGGTAGAGGCTGAATCCTCCCTCCACCTACTTCATGCCGAGGTATACCACTGTACCTTGACCAATCTGGCTCTTTCTGGCATTTATGGGCAAGTGGGACTTCTGAAGGGCCTGCAATACAATTCTGAGGTGTTTCACCTGATCCTCCCAGGTGGCACATAAAGCTGCTATATCATCCAGATATGCAAGATAGAATTCATCCAAGCCATTACAGACAATGATTCACAAGCCTCTGAAAAGTGGCAGGTACATTTTTCAACCCAGATGGCATTACCCTGAACTGGTAAAGGCCCTCTGGAGTTGGGAATGCTGTCTTCTCCTTGGCATGTTCTGCTAGGGCTATTCTCCAATACTCTGCAGTGAAGTCAAATGTGCTGTGGTACTTGGAGGCTGCCATGGTATCCACCAGCTCATCAGTTCTAGGCAAGGGGTCTGCATCTGCCTTGGTGACAACATTCAGAGACTGTAATCCACACAGAACCTCAGTTCAGAGGTACCTGCTTTTGGTACCAGAACCACAGGACTGGGCCAAGGACTACTGGAGGGTTCAATCACCCCAAGATCTAACATCTTGCTGACCTCCGTCTTGATGTAAGTTCTCACCTTATCTGACTTCCTGTATCCTCTACTTTTGATAGGTACACTATCTCCTGTGTCAATATCATGTTTGCACCAAGGTGATAAACCAGGAGCTAGGGAAGGGGGAGAATTGCCTCAGCCAATGTATCACCTCATCTTGCTGACCAGAAGTCAGGTGAGGGGCCACTTGGACACCCTCAATGAAGCTGTCTGAAGGACTGTTTTGGAACAGGTCAGGGAGAGGTTCTGACTCCTCCTCCCTCCTCTACATCTGATGCAAAGAGCAGTGCAGCTATTTCAACCCTAGCGATGAAAGCCTTCAGCCTATTCACATGGAACACGTTTGGAGCCTGTCCAGGCCTTCCAAGGTCCACTAAATAGTTTACCCCACCCAGTGGCTCCACTATTGAGTAAGGGCCTGGTCATTTATCCTATAAAATCTCTAGGCCTTGTAGGGTTCATGATCAGGACTTGCTGGTCTGGTGTAAAGTTGACAAGGGAAGCCTTCTGGTCATACCAGTGTTTCACCATAGCATGCCCAGCTTTCAACCTATCAGTGGCCTGAGCCATCAGGAGGACCATCATTTTCCTTAAGCCTAGCACATAGTCCACTACTTGGTAGTGATAGGGGGATTAGGCATCTCTCATCCCTCCTTGACTATAGCCAAGGGTCCCCTAACATGGTGGCCAAAAAGAAGCTCAAAGGGGCTGAAGCCAACCCTTCTTGAGGTACCTTTCTCTAGGCAAACAATAAGCATGGAAAAAGGAGATCTCATTTTCTCCCCTGCAGCTTTTCCAGAGCCCCAATAATGCTCTTGAGGGTTCTATTGACCTCTCAATTAAGCAATTGGTTTGGGGGTGATATGCTGAGAAAAACCTATAAGTAACCTCAGGCTCCATCCACATGGCTTGCATGTACTTGGATATAAAGTTGCTACACCTATCAGACACAACTTCTTTAGGGAAGCCAACCATAGTGAATATGCATAGCAAAGCTTTAGCAACTGACTTGGCAGTTACTGTTTTTAATGGGATGGCCTCAGGATAGCTGGTGTCATGGTCGACCGGCACCAGGATAAACCTATTTCCCGAGGATGTCTGAAGGTCAAGGGGACCAAAAATGACAACCCCTACCCTTTCAAATGGTACCCCCACCACTGGGAGTGGTACCAATGGAGCCTGGATTGTTGTGCCACTCTTACCAGATAACTGGCAGGTGGCACAACTCCTGCAGTGACTTTCTACCTCGGTCCCCATCCTGGGCCAGTAGAAGTGCATGGCTAACCTTTGCTTGGTTCTCTTGATGCCAAGGTGACCAGCAAGGGGGACTTCATGCACCATCTGCAAGAGGAAGGGTCTTACATGAAGGGAAACCACTAACCTCCTATGGTCTCCTTCTGTAGACTCTGTGGGCTCACTGTATAGGAGCCCACCTTCCCAATAGATCCTATGCTTCCCAGGAGGTTCACTCTCAAGCTGGGAGCAGGCCCATCTCCTTAGGCCTTCCAAAGATGGGCACTCACATTGGCCCTTACTAAACTCAACCCTGTCAGGACCACCTTCAACCAATAAACTTTGGAGTTCAGGATGGTCATGGGGATTGAGAATTTCAAGCAACACCTCTTCCTCGTCAGGTTCAGGTGTTTGGGCAACTACCTCCACCTCAGTGGTAGGTGAGTTAGGGAGAATATTTTCTTTCTCTCTCTTGTCTCTTTTGACTCCTTTAGCCTTGGGTTCCCCTTCGCTTGGGCTTTGCCTTGGCTAAGGTAGCCCTTGTCTCTGACCTTGTGCATGGTCTCTCTGCTGTGTCACCTACACAATCTAAATCGCTGAGATCATTCCCCAGCAGGACCTTACCTGGGACTTGCCTCTGTATGCTCACTGGAATCCTGACCATAGTACCATTTATAGTAATATTTACAGGCATTACTGGAACTTGAGAGGGGAACCATCAGCTCCCTTGGTGGGTATCAGGGGAGCTCTGACAAGCTCCTCTGGGTTTACCAAAGTAGAATCCACCACAGTTCTGCTGGCTCCACTATCCCTAAGGGCAGGAGTATCTACTCCATTGATTAGCACACTGTCCTTAAAGTAGTGATTGGTATTGTCTGGTATGCTAGTTTTAGCCACTGAGACTATAGGCTCCCATGGAACCCAGGGGAACTAGGACTACCTCAGATTCTATCCCACAGGGGAAGGAGTTGTAGGAGAAGGATGCCCCTGTGATCTCTTCCTCCTCCCTCATAGGGGGGGAGGCTAGACTCACAGAGTGGACCCCCAAGGTTTTGACCTCACATCTGGCGTCCCCCTTCGCATGGTCATTTGCTCCACAGGCCACACAAGATCCACCGGGTCTTGGGACATAGGGAGACTTACTATAACCAGAGTTCTGTCTGCGAGTATAACTTCCACTACCCTGAACATTCTCTTGGGACTTACCCTTGTTTTTCTTTTTGTGGCCCTAATGGGAAGAAGTATTATAAGATCCCCCACCCTCCTTATCTTTGTTCTTTTTCCCCTCCTTCTGCTTACCAGGAGTAGCCTTGTCCTTATGGGACACTCTGTGTGACACCCACAAATCTGCTGCACTGGCCAGCTTCATAGGATCTATCTCCTATGAATCAGCCAAGTGCTGCTTAAACTCAGGGGAACACGATCCACAAATATGTTCAAGCATTTATTTATGTAGGTATTTATTTATTACATTTGTTACATGCCCAGACCCTGGGGTATCACGGCGTAGCATGACTAAACATACCTCAACGGTGGTGACCTTATAGCCTTCAACCCAGCCAGTCAAGTTGTTCAAGTAATCAGTAACATAGGGCACCCAAGTGTTACCTTCTTTCAGCTTGTACTCTCTAAATCTCTTTAAGTAGTATTGAGCAGGAGTCTTCCCAAACTTTAAGATGAGATTTTGCTTTAATTCGCAAAGTCTACTCTATCAGCCTTAAACATTTCCATAATGGCACTGCAGCCAGAATGGGTTAGTTGACTGAGCAGCCATTCAATCTTGTCAGCATCCACAACCTCTTGTACTTCACATGTGTACTCAAAGGCAGTTAACCAGTACATGATGTCATTCTTGTCATCATATATACTGAGCCGATCTTTAGGAAACCGTGGATGAGAGGAGGACCCAGACCCATGATGATCCCTGTCCTTTTGTTTTTCTGATTGCTCAACTCTCACCTCTGCCATGTTGAACTCAAGCTCTTTCTGCTTAAACAGAAATTCTTGTTTCTTGAATTCAAGCATGGCTTCAGCATCAGAGCTAACAGACAAAACTTGGGACTCTACATCATGCCTGTCTTCATGGACCCCATGGATGAGGGCAGCTACAGCTCTGCTAGAGCTGTCAGTGAGTGCAGCCCCACCACCTTCTGCAATCTCATCTGAAGTAATGGCATCGAGTTGCACCTCTTGCCAATCCATGATCCTTTATATCATTTCACCTTTGGTACCTTGAGCGGATAAGCCTCACTCGGTACACAGCATTCTCAGTGTTTCAGACTTGGAAGCATTCAAGGTTATGTTCGTTATTGCTTCCATGTTTTAAGATAGGTCATTAGCCTTTACAGTTAAGTTACTACTAAGGTCACTATGTGTCCTGGGTAAGTGTAATCTGGGTACCTTTACCAGTGCACAACACTGGGTACCTTTGATCCTATCCCCCCGATGTACACCCATTTGTTAAGAGGGATTTCTGAACTCTAACCTGGAGGGCAGAGGTTCAGAAGGCCAGCCTAGTTTCTTGGAACAGGGTAACCTTCTGGAGAAGCCAGACCAATCAAGGTAGCATTGCCGGCGGTCAAGACTACGTCTCAGGAGGGGTGAGGGTGATCGAAAGCCCACAATGGGCACACACAGTAAACAACACCACAAATTGCTCTCAGTCAGGTGTATATAGCAAAATTACATACACATTTATTAAAGGCCTTTTAACTCAAACACAAGTAAATCTTCAGCAATATTTAAAAAAAACTAACGCAGCACTATGAAACATATATACAGTAACAGTGACTTAAACAAATATTATACTAGTAGAGATCCACAATATTCAAAGAAAGGGGTCACACAGTGCAAATATCTAGTGCGAATACCTAGGATTGATCTCAATATAACTCCCACCAGTTGATCCTCCAAGCTATCAGGAGGACCTGACCTTTGGCACTGGTTTGGAACCATGAATACCCTGGTCCCTAAACCATAGGACTTGACATTCGGTTCATTAGCCGTGGCCACAAATACACCAGACTCTGGTGGGGGACGCATTTGGTTGCTTTACCCTATCACACACAATCAGGACGTGTGGGGTTTTGTTTTTCTCTTTCTCCTGCTTTGTTTTACTTTTATTGGATAGACTGTTTATTCAGCTATATATCTTTGTGGATGGCGTTTGTTTGAAAATGTTTATTTCTTGCCAACACCAGAGTGTATGTTTTATATTATCTGATGCAATTCATTATGCACACTAATGGTCACTGATTCTTTTTGAAAGTGTCATTTCTGTAAATACTCCTTTGGGAGATCATGTTTTCTTGTTAGATAATAACTGCAAAATTAATAAATAGCCACCAAGCTATCACAATCGTTTTCTTTATGTATTGTTTTTTGCTCCAAGGCAGCAACACTGGATGCTTCGGGGTAGCCTGAGATATCAAACTAATCAGGTATTCATTGTTATATAGGCAAATTAGCCTTAAGCCTTTTGTTCATAGAGTACCACACAGGAAGTAATAGTGTGTGTATAAATATAATTTTGTCGGGATGAGGTCAGTTTCTTGTTCGTATAACAGCATTTTCGATGCCCTTTACCTGACCTTCCCAATACATAGGGCCTTCCCTCCTGTTTACTCGAATATACATATTAGGCAGTCCTTCAACAATTCAAACCCTAACTAATAAGCAATCCAGTCCCTAAGAAGTGTGGAGCCTTGCGCTCAAAAGTACATTCAGTGCCGGAGCACTCGATCGTGCGGGTAAGTTCATAACAAGTCTTCTTCAGAGGGCTGTACTGGCTCAGGAAGGTGGCTGAGGTGATGAAGAATAATTTCCCACTATTCGAGGAGGGTCTCCCCAAGGGGACAGAACAGGTTCCAAGAATTGGGAATAGCCCGGTAGCACAGGTTACCTCGACAAAGGAGAGTGGCCCTCAGGGGACGCTCGTGTATAAAAGTGTATGGATGCGCCAGGGGCCACCGGTAAGGGATGCAAGTAATTACTGAACCTCGGCGCACTCCGCACCAAATTTCGCCAGTCAAGTCCAGTACTTTTGCAGGTTCAAATCATGCAGTTGCGTTGCTCTGCGGCTTTCAGGGACTGCATTCCAGGATTGATTCTGTGACGGGACAGTGGCGATTTCTCTGATCCTGGTGAAGGAATCAGGCCAGTTCCGCTGCAGCGAGTTTTAGGGCACAGGGGGGCACAGCAGCAGGGGACCCACAAAGATCGTCACCACAGCTGGGCGACACTGGGACCACGTATGCTCAGGTTCAAGCATCCTCTCCTAATTCCAGACCTAGAACTGCTAGGTCTACGAAACTCAGCGGGAGAGTGTCTTATACCCTGAGCTTACAACCTAAAAAGGCTCAAGTCAAAACTCGAGACAGCAGCGGTTCCAGGGCAACGGTACCATACGAGCTGGTCAGTTGACTGGGTGGTCCAGGAACACTTCCGAGCAGGCTCTTTGCAGGCTAAGCAGGAGGTGCCGAGAGTAGTTAGCCCCACTATTCCAATGGGTCAAAGCACCCTTGCAGGCCTTCTCTGATCGATGCGAAAAAGGGGCTCCAACTGGACAGCAACAGGGACAGGGTGCCAAACCTTCCAGTGGGTCACCAGTGGTTCCATGGATCTGCTTCAGATTTTCAGGATACTTGGCTCCTTTACTAAGTTCGGTGTGAACTCAGAAGATCGACCTGGAATGGATGTAAGGAGCCTTCTCTTATCCATAATCTCCTTCTCGCCAAAACGAAGAGATACCAATAGGAGATCTGCTCACATTCAGCGATCCCAGACGCGGACCAATCACGGACCATGGTGGTCCCAGTCATTCCCAGCACACTAGAGATCCTGGCACCCAGGTTGTGAATTGGAGTAGACAGCTGCAGCCCACATCCTGCATGGCGATATGCATGACCAAATATGGAATTTCCTGGGTCGGCTCAACCTGGGGAACGCAAAGGTACAATATGGCCAAAGGACAGAACAAAGGACCTTGTGGCATGGCCATTTTGGGCACTGGCCACTGTCCTGTGCCAAACTGGTAAACACAGTTTGGACCATAGAAAAAGGTCAAAAATGCTTCAAATTAACTATTGCCACTAGCTCTGTCCTGGGCACACTTGTACATTCACGAAAAATCCTTTGAGGTGTCTAGGGCCTTAAAAATGAAAAAGGGTCCCCAGTGCACTGTACCGAAAGGTACATTATGCACTGATAAAACATTACTAAGATATAGCAACAAAGTGAAGGACTAAGGGAAACAAAGTCTCCCAGTACTGACAGTCTGTAGTTTCCCCATAACAAAATGAGCAAAAGCCCAGGGGAGTACAGCAGAAGGCTGGGTTTCACTGGTAAAAGTCAGGTTAGGATGGTCAGACAACAGAAAAATGTTAGGGGGTTCACACCTGGAGGGAACATTTGTCATGAATGGAAATCTTTCCTAACATGTACTCTAAGCTTTTGCAATCGTGGCCAAAAAATTACTACATGTTTCAATGTTTTGGATGCTTTTGCATTACGACATAGCCTACATTTTCTTTTCTTGAGCTTCCATGCTCCGTTGTGGGCCTATACGTTCCAAGGTAACTAAGTGGTTTAATTTAAAGCACTTTAATTTAAAGGTTTTAATTTAAAGGTAAAACTGCATTGAAAGAATCCAGGAACTAATTCTTTAGTCAGACATTCCCAGTCCCCATCCAACCGATCTGCAAATATGTTAGAACTTCTGGAAGGTCTCAAGTGTTATTGGTTCCCCATGGATTAAAGTACAGTAGTTTGTCAATGACCACACAGTTGCCAGAAGGGATATATCACATTCATTAAATATGATCTCGTGATAAATGTTTTTTCACGTAGTAGTTCACCTGATTAACTATGTTTCTGATATAAGACTGCAATTTAAACAGGTGTCAGAAAATCCCTTTTCCAGGAGAAATTATTTGTTTTTAATTGATAAATCAATCATGGAGGATTGGAAATACATCTTTTTAGTTTTGTTTGATGGCCCCTCCCTTGAACCTGAACCCCACCCTTCAACACATGGACTGAGGTTGCGTAATCTCTGTGTAATTCTCTATGAATTTATGACTATAGTCAGTTCTAAGAGACTTTTTAATTCATATAGATTTTCTTAGTTCTTCAATTTCAGTAGAGCCTCAACCTTCTTTTTCTGCAGATTAAAATCCACAGCTGTTATTTCAGGGCCTAGAAAGTGTAGTTTAGTTCTGTACCACTGTGCCTTCTGAAGATAAATGTTCACACCTGCATTTCTAAATTAAGTCAACACATGGTGGATGTCTCCCAGGTGTTCCTCCACAGTTTTACTTTTGATGAACAGGTTATCTATGTAGGCCAAATACCCTCTTTCTATAAGATCTCACGTTGCTTCGTGTAGAAATATTTTGAACTAATATCTGCTATTAATATATACATAGACCGAAACAGAGTCACAGGTCAGGTGTATTGTTGCCACCAAATGTAAATGCAAGTTTATATTCATGTTCACAGAGTACCGAGGTCATCCAATATCCATTTGTCAAACTGAGGGCAGTATATACTTTAGAACCCTGGATCTGTGCTAATCCATGATCGATATATGTGTGAGGCCACCAGGATATGTCTGACTTCTTATTCAATTCTCTTAGTTCTGCGTAGAATCTCTGTACTGTGAATTGGTCGAATAAACCATCAGAATTCCAGGTTTTTTATATTCTCTGTTTGAATCCATGCAAGCTTGTGGTAACCAGCATTGTCCTACAAATACTGTCACCATATTAGGTGCTGTAGGTATTGGAGTATAATGAAGGGACATATGTCCATAATTATAGATTCAACAGAGAACATTATTTGTAAATCTAGAAATACCGGTCAAAGTTTTTTGTGTTCTTTGGTCTGATAGGCATCATCCATTCTAATCTGTTCCTCGACTATATGATGGAAACCTGGTGTCAAACTCTGAGGGATTCTCCCGCCCTTCCTCCTCACCTTGTTCTTCAGTGGAGCTTTCCTGGGGGTCTGTCTTCTTCCTTCTGCGTATTTCCTTCTTTTCTCCTGTCTTCTTCTTGGTATTCTTTTGGATTAAGTAGGGGCGAGCTCCACTGGAGGCCACATTGTCTGGGTGACAATGCACCCGACTGCAGGGTTCCCCGGAAGCAAGCCGGGAAAAAGCCTCCTGGCTGAAAAAACCCTGATGGAATCCAGGTGTGAAATGGATGAGCAGTCCGGACTGAAGCGTAAAGATGTTCTTGGTATAGAAGGTTGGCTCCGGGTTCCGGAATTAGAAAGGTATGATAGAAGTCTGTAACCCAGGTCAAATCACTGGCAGAGATGAGCTGAAGCCAGTAACGGGTAGCCCGTGGGATACATGTAGTGATTTAGGTTTCCATGTTGTCTTTGCAGAATGAGTAGAATGCTGAGTGAGTGACATGGAATATTGCTGGTGAGAATGTTGTTGTATGGTTGAGAGTTCTGAATGAGAGTTGGTGAGATGAAGCCTACCTGGGAGGATGCCGGTGCATGTTGCCCTGAACCCAGATTTACTTGACCCTATATGATTACCTAAATGTACTGGAACTAAATAAAGAAGTCACTGGAACTTCACCTGAGGTCAGAGTCATCTGTGGGGAACCAAGAACTTTACATTGGCGACGAGGATGCTGGCTGTGCTGGGGGACAGCACTGAAGATGGCACATGCACCGCCCCCAACTCAAGAAGAAGACCCTCCCATGTAGGGAGAGTGCTTTATGCTGTAGGCGCAGGAGGGCCCAGCGCAAAGGGCAGAGGCGCAGAAGAGAGTGAGCAGTGCCTGGGCCAAGGGCTGGCTGTCCTGCCAGCAGTTGGGCAGGTTAAGCACAGTGAAAGGCAGAGGAACTTTGGCAGGGCTGAGGGCCCAGTGACTGTCTGAAGGGGTTTGGGGACCCAAAGCTGCAGCATGGAGGGCTTTGGAGCTCAAGGCAGCAGCATTTGAAGAGGCTGGGAGTCTGAGCTGCGCCTGGAAATATTTGGAAGCCATGCTGAGCAACTGAGGGGCTTGAAGCCCATGGCAGTAGCAATTGGAGAGGTTTGGAGCCTGAGCATTTCCTTGGAAATTAGAAATCTGGGAGCAATGCTGTGCAGCAAAGGGGCTTGGAGCCCATGGCAGCAGCAATAGGAGAGGCTTGGAGCCTAAGCGGCGCCTGGGGACTGAAGAATCCGGAGGTCATGTTGTGCAGCTGAGGGGCTTGGAGCCCAGGGCAGCAGCACTGGGAGAGGCTAGGAGCCTGAGCTGCGCCTAGGAGAAACTACCAGACCACTGCTCTCTGGCAGAGGGGCTAGGTGCCCACTATGAGAACTGTGTTTCTACGAGGGTCATAAGTGACTTTGTGGAGTTTGGAGCCCATATGCTGTACAGAGGAGGGTCCTGGGGGCCATTACAGCACCTGGAGGGGTTTTCAGCCACAAGGTCTGAAGAGGAGGGTCCTGGGGGCCACTGCAGTGTCTGGAGTGTTTTGGAGCCCAAATGCTGTGATGAGGAGAGGCCTAGAGCCAATTGTGGTGCAGCGGAGGGGCATTTTGCCCATTAAGAGAGCGCCAAGGAGCTGGTTAATAAGCTGGTGGTTTGTGGATTTACTTTTGTTTTGATTATAGGTGGTGTTTTACATAGTATGCAGCAGAGTTTAGTTTAACATGTTAGGTTTTAATTGTCACGTGAGGCCTGTGATATGTTGACACCATAATTGCAACATGAGCATTTTTTTGGGTGAATGTACACTGAATGGGAGTGTGTGGTGTCGTGGCCTTTATTGAAAGACACATATTAGATGTGAGCAATGTCAGGTTTATGAAGCAGTTGTGTTTAACGCATGTTCTTTCCGCAGATGGACTTTTCAATGCAATAGGCAAAGTGGACTGATATAGCTATAGTTCATGGCACGGGAAATGTGATAAATGTAACATGCTTACTAAATGTTTTGCTTTGCAGGTGGGACTGTTTAAAGGACGTTTGTGCCATTTAGGGAGAACTAAGAAGTTTAGTTAGTAAATTTAGCAGAAATGTTATTAATTTTAAAGCACTGTTTTGTTGTTGCAGTGTGGGGATCTGCATGTGTAAGTCTTTGTGGTGTGCTAGAGATTTGGCATTTTGGTGTTTTTGTGCTCGTGTGCTTGATGGAATGGTGTATGGTGTGTTCAATGGTGTTGTTCTTCACAGCAGTTGAGTTATTTTGTTGGACTCCAGGAGCACAGGTGACGGATAAGGGGTGGCAATATCGCACTGTTTGTGCTGTTTGGATGTTGTTTCACTCGGACGTTTGGAACGTCCAACCTGGTTCTTTGATTGTGAGGTACACATCATAGTGGTGTTTATTTATTTTGCTGTGAAGTTATGGGTGGCTGAGTATAACAAGAGTACTGTTGTTCTGGTGAAAGTGATGCATTTATTTATATGATGAGTGTGACAATGCTTTCTCATAGTTGTGTTTGGTCTTTAGGTGGACCTTTAGGACACAGGCAACGAAGTGGGGGCGGCGGCATAGGTACCTTAGGGTGCAATGTGTTATTGTGTCGTTTCACTCGGGTGTTGAGAATGCCCAGCCTTGTGCCTTGGTGTTTGTGGTGCACAGCTCGGAGTTGTGTGTGTGGTGTGGCTATGAGGTTAGTATTGGTTATAGTATTTGTGTGGTAGAGGAGGAGAGAGGTTAGAGAGATACCTGAGCTGTTGAAGATTGATTCCTAGTGGTACAATTTTCATTGGTAGGTGTCCTTCCTTTACTGTGTAGAAAAGGGGAGGGGCATTGTTAGCATTGTGTTATGGTACCATTTGAACTGGTGACGCGTTCAGGTTGTACGGGTGTGTTGATAGTTCATGTGGTTGAGATGCACGCGCAGGTGTTGGAGTGTCTGTGTGTGCTGTGTGTTGTGAGTGTGACCGGTTTTGGTAGGCGTTGTTGTTGTGTAAGGAAGGGAGATATGTAGTGATTTAGGTTTCCATGTTGTATTTGCAGAATGAGTAGAATGCTGAGTGAGTGACATGGAATATTGATGGTGAGAATGTTGTTGTATGGTTGAGAGTTCTGAGTGAGAGTTGGTGAGATGAAGCCTACCTGGGAGGATGCCGGTGCATGTTGCCCTGAACCCAGATGTACTTGACCCTATATGATTACCTAAATGTACTTGAACTAAATAAAGAAGTCACTAGAACTTCACCTGAGGTCAGAGTCATCTGTGGGGAACCAACAACTTTACAGTACACGTGGACCAGACTAGAATGATATAGCAGGAGAGCCACAGGGATGCGGTCAGTGTAATGACCCAGGGAGAAATAGGAGACGGAGTAGCGCAGCACAGGAAGAAAGAAGAGAAAACACCCCTGACAACCGCCGGAGGCGAAACAGAGAGAGATAGTGACCCGGGGTGAGGCCCAGTGAAAGGGAAATGAATTCAGAGTTCCGAGAAAGAACCAGAGATAAGAGTAGAGAGCAAACAACCATCCGGGGTGAGACCCAGAAAACAGGGAGAAATAAAGAAAGCAAGCGGGTGAGGACTAGAAAGCCATGAAAGCCACTTGCACAGAAGGCGAGGGGGAGGTGACAGAACAAATAGGCGAAGGGACGCCCGACAAGACAGAAGCCACGGTGAGTGGCAAAATACTGCAGAGCGTTAGCTCAAAGGGAGAAAACAACTCACGAGCGTTAGCCTTCGTGAGGATACGGATGTGCAATGCGTCATGCCGCTGCAATGGGAAGCAGTTTAAAGTGTGGCAGCCATCTTGTTAGAACCACTAGACCGTTCAACAAGAACGGTGTGAATTGTGATGGAACATTCAATGGAGTCTCCAGGAGTTCCATAGTTTCCACAAGGGCGCATGACACCTGGGAATAAATCTGGGGTGGCTGTTTATTATATATCTTCTAATTGGAGGATAACTCCCTACTTAGAGTGCTGACCTGGTTGATTCCTTAGTGTTGAGGTAGTTACTAGTGGCTCTGATTACTATCTCCAACTAGCATATCACAGGTAACATCTTCCACTCATAAGTGTACAGGGAGTATACCAGAAAACGACCCCCCTTGTCGGGGATATACAGTTATTTATTTATTTAATTGTTTTTTATAACACGCCTAATACCACACCTGAGTTTGGTTTCTAAGCATGGATCTGGGATTCGAACCTCTGTTGCTCTGCATGGGCTTGCTTCCAAGACCAGCTTCTGCCACAATCAATATAGTTGTTATAATCTTCAGTTATGGAACCAATACCAGGGTTGGTTGAATCCTTGGAAAAGAGTCTGGAATCAACAACCATTGCAGCAGAGATCTCCTGGTTTCAAATTATGTTTAGGGTATCATTATTGTCAACTAATATTTAACCGTTAATGATCATTTAGTATGCACCTACCCAGCTGCCCCTCCTAGGAGAATGGGAAATGCCAGCACTTGCTCCTAATGGCACCAGAGGCATGGGTAATTAATGCAGGTCCTATTTCCCTTTTTGGCCAGACTGACTCGTCTGACAACTGCCTTCTTGTTCTCCTAATCAAATTGACAAATGGCCCTGGATCGGGAACTGGGAAGGTCCCTGCCTTAGTTGAATCTGGGCTGCTGGGATATTTATAGACCTAGCGTGGGCACAACAACAAAGACTACACACCATCCCCAAAGCAGCCGTGGTACCTGTCAAAGGATTGGATGGTTGTCCCTTTTTGTCTGAATAAGTGATTCATTGTTCTGAAACCTTATTCATGACCGTCGCTGCTCATCTAAAAACAATTATATTTGATCTTATAACCACAGAACATTTCGCCATTATTTTGGAGATACCCTGGCTTAAATACAACAATCCCTATGTGAAATGTACAGCAGAAACCCTGTTTCTAAGATCAGAATGACGTGTGAACCATTTTACCCTATCTCGTCCTCCATCTACATTAGCCTGGAATGTTTTGGTACAGTAAATGCCAGCTTCTGTATTATCTTTACACCCAGTTCATGCCAAACATCATAAAACCCTGTACTTTTTCCAGGATGACGGCAAAAGAAGTTTACCACCAAATCGTCCAGATGATTGTTCAGTAGACTTATTGACTGTGAGCATGGTCCCTTTTGGTCAGATGTATAGGTTATCTGAAAATGTCAGGACAGCATTACGGAAATATCTGGATGATAACCTATGGGACGGCTTGATTACAGAGTCCAAATCACAAGGCAGAGCCTCAATTTTCTTCCTGACGAATATGGATACAGCAGAATTATTAAACAAACTATCCAAGTGGGAATGTACAGCAATAATTCTTCAAACACCTAATTTTGTAAATATTTTAAATATTTTGAGGTGCATTTGGGTGTCTCCAATGGCTCAACAGGAGAACAATGACAACATCACAACAAAAGGACTTGTTAAAGAAAACGAGTCGCCAAATGTACTCCTTAGGAAATGAATACCCTTACCCAATTTAAATCAATTAATGAGATTCACAATTATTTGTTGGTTCAAACAAGTAACATTCAACAGAAACATATGGTGATATTCAATAAAACACCTATTGAATAAAATGTATGTATCCAACACATACATATTCAGATCCTTTTTAGGATAGAAGAACATTAATAAGTTGTACAAACAAATTACTGTACTCACTCTCTACAGTTATGTTCTACTGTGTATGTTTTTGGAATAATCCAATAGCATTCGTGATTTCGGATTCCCAACATGTTTCAGATGGTCATCTATCCTTTATCAAGGGAGCTCCTACCATACCATTCAATAACCTAAATAAGAAATATCACATAATCCATAAACATATTCATTCATCATGAACTACTCCAGTAGTCATTCACAGTTTGTTCACCGGTATCAGCAATGGATATGTTCACTGTGAGTTTAATTCTAATGTCTGAACATTTTTAATGTACAACATAAAACGGTCAGATATAATATTCTTATTGCCAAACCAAGCCTGTAACATCTTGTGAATTAACAATGCTCACCTACGTAGGCTGCATCCATGTACATAGACGCTAACCAAAACACACAACTTCCTAGAAAAGTAAACCACAGAATCCACTTCAAAAAATCCCATCTAGGAATAATCAAACCCCCACTAACACCCACCAACTAATTTGAATACCAATATTAACATTGGCTCACCGATTTACCTGATATTACCAAGTCATATATGGTGATCTAACATAGTCCCTGATCAGATTCACATGGAAAAATCTGCAACAAACTGACTGAAATCAAGAAATACCTTCATTAACCTCCCTTAATCCAGCCTTTACTTGAAAGGACTGGTATTTACTCTTATTTTGCAGTTTCCAAACACTTAAAAAACGTCAACACAGGGAGTGAGGAACTGAGCTGGCAACCCAGTTCAGCGACTCCTTTCTCGCTGTCTAAGAAGGAAACCGGAGTGTGGTCATGTGACAGGAATGTGAGTGCTTTTAGTAAATCAGTCTGCTAACGTGGCGGGCATCTTTAAAGGTTCAAACGCCATATTAATGTAAGTAGGCAAGATTAATGTTTACATTACATTACAGCACTAATCTAGTTACTTAATTCTCATCACTAGTAATTCAAACACTTTCTCTGAATATTATAAATACTCCAAATGTCACAATTTTCTCTAGTTCCGAGTTCTTATATTCCTGAACTGCCCTTTATCGCAGCAATATGTTGAGGAGGTCCTCTTTACAAATCTCTCCTACTTTGGTGAGCGGGGATGGGGCACAATAGCAGGCATCCACTACCACGCCGCACCCCAGCTCACTACTACACACTGTGGTTCGGGTGCGCAACAGGGCACAAGTCCCCGCACGTCCCCGCACATCCATACCCCAGTAACAGCGGCAGCCATTTTCATATGTGTGCAAAATAATCCCCAATCATTTATATTGTAGTTCATTGAACACGATCTAACACAGAAGAGTCACTTAAAATCAGAATTAGAAAATCCCTCACTCGAGGGATTTATCTACATTAAATATAATTCCTGTCAATTTGATTCTGTCAGATAATTAGATTCTAAGCACAATCTAAATGGAATGTTATCCAGTACATGCATATTAGCATCTATTGGTGAAATCTCAATATAAGAATCTTAGCATCACAAATTGCAGACTAATACCCCTTCCACTGATTTGTGCAGAAGAAATAACCTTCTTCTCACAATCTACAAATGTCATCAAACACCAAGCCTAGATGGTAACTTCTCCATGGTTACTTAACATCGTCAAAATATACCCTCACTTCAGTTTCTTGGTAAAATTCTCAATGCGATATCATAAAGTGCAAACATGTTAGGGTCTTTACATCCAAAAGTTTATGCCTCAAAAAAGGTTACACAATTATTTAACTTTCACTGATTCATGTAGAAGGAAAGTCCTTTCTGCTCACAATCTACTGATCTCATCAAGTAACACATCAGAATTTTGGCCATGCTTAGATTTCAGGGGTCTCAATAAAATTACCGTAAAAAGCAAATATCCTTTGCCATTAATAAGGACAATCTTACTGCAGTCAAAGGATCTACCATCTTCACAAAGCTGAATACGAGAGGAGCTTACCACCTTATCCTCATTCACCTGGGTGATGAGTTGAAGACTGCCTTTCGAACACCGAACGGCCATTTCCAGTACTGCGTTATGCCGTTTGATCTAGCTGACGCACAAGCGGTGTTCCAAACGATTCATGGATCATCTTTTCGCAGACATCTTGGGGACACTATACTAGAGTCTATTTGGATCTCATACTGATCTTTTCTCAGAATTCGACTATGCATGCTAAGAAGTCCTTAGATGTTTACTCAACCACAATCTTCTGGTGAAACCCGATAAGTGGGAATTCGACTTACCTTCTACCCTATACCTGGGCTATCACTTATCTGCTTAAAGTATATCCATGTGAGGAAAGTGAAGGCTATTCTTGACTGGCTCATTTCTGCTGGGTGCTCTTACTGCTAATAATTCTCCTAAAAACTAAAAAGACCTTGTCAGCCAAAGCGTTTGCCAAACTCAAAGCTGCCTTTACCACAGCTTACGTACTATGACAAAAGGATCCCACCAAGCCTTTCATAGTTGTGGCTCTCACTCCGACTTCCACTACTCAGCGATAGTTTAAGAACTGCTTGCTATAAAGGCTGCTTGTAAAAAGTGGCAACAATTCTTGCTTGAGGCACAAGAACAGGTTGAAATCCGGTTGGATCATCACAATATACAGATGTTCCAACAATTTTAATGCTACAACAAATATTTCTTAACCCAAAATGACTTTCATGTGACCTATATCCCTGGTACCGCCAACATAGTGGCTGATGCTTTATCTCAAAAAGACTTAGGGAACCCCAAAGTCCCATATCCCACCAAGATACTGAAAAGAAAACAGATTATACATCACATTTCTCACTTTTTGGACCTGGTGAGAGAAGAACAAACCTGTTCTCAAAAAGATTAATGTCTTCAACACCTTAATGGACTGTGATATCATAAAATATGGCTGTATTTACCCTGAAAACCTTTACAACAGATGGCACTCCAGCTTTGTCAAAACACCCCTGTTGCTGAACATAAAGGAATCAGAGGTGCACAAGATTTGATTTGTAGAGACTACTGGTGGCCCTCTTGACATAAGGGCACTCAATGCTTTGTTTCGGCCTGTGTGCTCAATATAAAATACCTCGTATTTGATCTGTCTGTAATTATACCACTCTGAAATACCTGTGGCACCCAGGAGACAGATCCCCACATTATTCATCGTAGAACTGTTGCCCTCTAATGGGCAAACCATCATATTGGTGACAATTGATCGCTATTCCAAATTTGCCCATTTTTCAGCATTCCCAAGTCTACCCATAGCAGAAGCTATGGCTCATGTGTTCTTAAAGGATATATATTGTTTACACAACTACCTGATGGAATCATCACTGATGGAGGGAGTCAATATACCTCATATTTCTGGGAAACATTATGCAAACACCTAGAAGTCCAACACCTTCTTTCATCTGGATATTACCCGCAGACTAATGGTTCTACAGAGTGTCTGAACTAAACTTTGAAAAAATACCTTTGCTGTTTTGCTTCAGCCACCCACGCCAATTGGTATGAACTGTTACCTTTAGAAGAATATGCCTTCAATGATAGCAATCACATGACTATTCAGACCACTTGTACAAACAGATATCATGTGCAGTCCTTTCCTATGTCCTCTCTGATCTCAGAAGAAGTAGCTGTGGTATTTCAGCACATTCAGTCCATCAGGGACAGACACGGATTTGCTCAACCTAGCTTACTGAGGTGTAAAGAAAGATGAACATTGCAGCTGATTCACACAGAACACAGGAACCAACATACAAGAAAAGGGGACTTGGTCTGGTTATCTGCTAAATACATATACTCGATATCTCACCCGAGTACATTGGCCCCAAAGTATTTCAGACCCTTTTGAATCACCCAAAAAATTATCCCAGTGACATTCAAGACACGACTACCTGCATCTTGGAATAGGATACAGCCTGTGTTTCATCTCTCTATTGAAAAACATTATCTTGAGTACTTTTTCTGTTCAACAACACCGTCCCAGCCTTCATGTCCAGGATGTTGCTCCTAAAGAATATGAGGTATGTGCGATATGTGACTCCCGGTTTCATTGCAGTCACCTGCAGTATCTGATTGATTGGGGCACTCATGATGTTCTGGGAGGGACAGGCCTTGCCTCACACACACCAACCAACAGCGTCCTGATAAGGTAAGACCTGATAAGCTAAGGCCTGTTGCTGATAACTATATGCTAACATCCATGACTGCTCTGGGCCATCAAGCCTGATATAAGATATCGCCAGAATCGATAATTCTGCTAGGAATTTCAGCTTCAAGGACTTCTCCAATCACTGTTTGCAGTTCTCTTGAATCCAGTTACATGTGTGAAATGTCTCTTTGCCACTGACCTCTGCTGTTTTTCTTTGCAGGCCCTACTGGCATAAAAAGAAACATCTTTTCTGAGTCTGATTGCAGACAAATGCATTCCAGAAACAGGTCACTGTGCTTGTTTTTTTTTTTTTCTTCTCCCTTTTCTCACCCAGTTCCTCATTTGCCTATGCCTCTTATAGTGATCCTGGCTTATTCTCCCTTTTCCATACAGATCTATATATTCACCCAATGCTCACAATTAAATGTTTCTCAACTCTCCAGGCTGCTGGGTGGTGTTTGCTCTGGCATCCATTTTATGAATTCAATGTTGCTTAGATAATTTTTCAGTGCAAATCATGCCATCATCTGTTCAGAAATTCTACATTTTTCCAAACAGAATATTTAAAATTTCTATGGTAAGAGGTCAACTTTCCATGGCCATGATCTGTTTGATTGGGTTTTTCACAAACCGATTTTGGTTATCCTTTGGAATCTCTTTACTTGGATCCAACTTTCTGCATCAGAGACACAGCCACTACTTGAATTGTCTTCCCTGCTTGCATATTTGCCCCCAACCCGGTCATAATGACTGTAAGGAGGTTGGCTAGGTGTATGGGACAGGCTATCCTCTCTAGTCTCTCTCCATTTGTTTTTCTAGGTTTTGGGCCACCAATCTTTTCTGAGGGGCTGGATTATAGGGTATTCATACTGTCACTAAGTGTTCCCCACCATTCCTAAGGGTTCTGGGTATCGCCATAATAATCCTTGGCATGAATAGGGGGTCTTTAAAAAGCCCTTTTTTTGTTGCATTGTCTCTCTCTCAATGTTAGCCAAACGTGCTGACATTACCACAAAGGGCCAGCTCATTGTGATATCTTGATTCACTAATTCTCTGTTTGGGAAAGCTCTCATTTCCTCTCCTGTCCAATCCCTACATACTCCGTGCAACACTTCGCTCTCATCTGAATATTTCTATTTTAGCCATATTTTACAGAGAAGATAAGTCTTCCTGTGTATCTGGGCGCGTTTGGGAAGAGGGAATGTTATGTATTTGTAATTTATAAGGTGCTTTCGCCAAAGCGCTGCAGATAAAAACAAGCGGTAGAGACATTTAATGAAAAAAGATGATCAAACTAAACAAGAACAGTTACGGTATAATAGAAAGTAGATCATTTTTAAGGTGAGAGTTAAAGATGGTGGAAGAAGAGATGGCTTTTTTATGCACAAAATATTCAAATTTTTTTTATATATATTTTTTTTATTTGTAACATCTAGTTTTTTTTACAAACTTTTATTACAATTCATACCAGTTCATAAGTCCCAATTTATCTTTACAATTACATTCTATGCTTTTCAGTTTAGGACCTTATCTAGAAAATGTATCACTGGGCAGGTTAAATGTACCTAGCTTCCACTCAGTATCCGGATCCCCAGGTCTTCCATCGAGTCATTTGCAGGCTTGAATTCACTCAAGTGGATGGATCTAGGTCCATTTAAGGCCACACATTCAATTGTTAGGTGTTTTATTGTCTCTACGTGGATTTCACAATGCCGACAAGCTTCATCGGTAAGCTAGCTTTATTTTCTCAGCACCAACATTTGGTTGTTTTCAGTAGGTTCAGTCTAAGTCTGAGAAATCGATCTCTATGATATCGTGGGGAAATTGGCATAGATATTTCGGCATATTGTCCACTTTATTCTTTGTCGGACCCAGGTCTAAAGCTGTCGGCATCTTTGCGTACCTATCCAAATTGTCTATCCATAGCCACTCTTTCAATTTAATTCTCGCAATTTGCGGGCGATTCAACAATGTATCCATTGAGATATTTGCATCTAACATGATGGCTTTCACTTTATCTGACCATCTCAAAAGCAAGCCTGTATGTTGATGTTTTCCCTCTGATCTTAATATTTTAAAGGCTGGTTCACAATGCATTATCTCCATCTTGCGTAGCAATGATAAGGATTTCCAGAGTACCGTTCCATAGAGACTTTCCAGTGCCAGTTCGTGGCGTATGATCGTCATTGAGAGATATTTAGGCAGTCTCAGAACTTGCCGCCAGAATAAGCTTTCCAATTTGGTCCAGATTTTATGGTCCAAATTCCAGCCAGCTTCTGCTCCAAAAGTTATTGTAGGCACTACTTTTTGAAGGTAGAACATGCGGAGCGGTAATGCCGAAAACTTTCCATACAAGGTGTGTAGTCTCGCTCCTTGTAGGGAGAGCATTCTGGTCCGATTAAACAGGTCTCGGACTCAGCACCACTCCCGTATTGAGATGTTCGTCAATATTCCAAGATAGCGAATTTCTTTGACTTCTTCAATGACTTTATTGTCGATTCGCCATTTAAAGTTCTTATTTTTGGCGTTCCGATCACTGCCAAACTTCATGATTTTGGTTTTGTTCACATTGATTGATAGATCGTTTTCAATCATATAAGTTTCCAGTTTCGACAGCAGCCGTTGTAGGCCTATCTGAGTTTTATCAAACAGTACTATGTCGTCAGCATAGATCACGTAACTTATATGATGTCCGTTGATTTTCGGAGGGAAACAATTCACATTTGCTAGGCCCATGGGAATGTCAGCAATATAAAGCTTAAACAGAGTGGCAGCAAGTGGACAGCCCTGTTTCACCCCTCTGGTAGTAATGATTGATTTAGACAGGTCTCCACTTGCATTTAATCTTACTTTGATTGAAGTGTTGGAATGCAATGCCTTAATTGGTGACAGCAAAGAGTTTGGACAGTTTCTTTTTTCTAACTTCTCCCATAGTTTATTTCGACTTATTGAATCGAAAGCCTGTTGCAAATCGATAAAGGCCATGAATAACTGGGCCTTATTATTCAGTGCTTCTAGCTTCAATAGGTTCACCAAGGTTAAGTTGTTCTCTATGCCCACGCCCTTTGTAAATCCTGTTTGTCTGATATCTGGTAGATCTATTTCCTTTGCCCATGAAGTTAACTTTTTTTGCAAAAATGTCGCCAGCACTTTGCCGATAGTATCTAGGAGGGCAATCGGGCGGTAGTTGGCAGGATCGTCCCGACTGCCCTTCTTGTATATTGGTACTATTATTGCTTCAGTCCATGATCTCGGCATCTGCTTTCTGTCTGCTATCGCCACAAATAGCGTTCTGATGAAAGTTGACCACGCATATCTGTGTTCTTTTAACTGTGTATTGCTGATCCCATCCGGTCCAGCAGCTCTCGATGTCTTTAGTTTGTCTATAGCCATAAGAATATCTTCTTTGGACTCAATTATGTTCCAGGCTATATCAGTGGTGCCACTTTCAGCGCGCTGTATCATCTCCATTCCTGTAAAGACCTTTTGATAGTGCGTCACCCAGTCGTTTTCCGTCACTCCATTTATCATTAGGGCGTCCTGGTTTGCTGTTCCTTTATTCAGGATTCCCCAGATTTCTCTTGAGTTGTTTTTTTTGATCAGTGCCAACATTTCTTCACCACGTTCTTGGTCTCTCAAATAGGAAAAGGATTTCAACCAATTCCGATATTGTTGTTTTCTCTGTTTTAAGACGCTCGTGGCATTCATTCCATACTCTTTTTTCAGTTTGATCAGGTCTTTCCTTAGCTGCTTTTTTTGGTTTTTCACGATGAAACTCCATTTATGCTTGTGCTCATTAAGACTTTGACAATTTCTCTTTTGAAAAACCTGGTTTCAAACAAGGGAGCAGCGGTATATAGTCAAATGACTCAACATTGTCATGGTATGTTTCCTGGATTTCATTTGATATTTTAATGATTTGACGGTCATTTATACGTAGACGGTTTCTCCCATGATTTACTTCTAGTACTTGACTATTGTTGCCAGATTGCTTTTTGCACATTAGCTTGCAGGACATTACTAATATATAGTGGTCACTGTTTGTGGTTGATGTAATTTGTAAATTATTGATTGTTACAAAGACATTTCTCGATGTCCAGAAATAATCTAAGGTTTTTTTGTAGCCCATGTTTTCCCAGGTGAAATTTGGTGGTATATCGCCTTTCACATGGCCGTTTACCATCATACAATCGCGGGCTTCCAGATTTCCACGCCATTGCGATCTTCTTGCATTACCTTGGCATCCGACAATCGATTTGTCTTCTACAAGCTTCTTGTGTTCATCAAACCATGAGATGTTCAAATCTCCACACAAAATAATTGCAATGTCCAAGCAAGTCCTCTGGTAGTTATCAATTATTTTCATTACAGCAGCTATGAATGCATCAGCAGAGATTTTTAGTGGGTTCCAGTACACGTTCAACAATAAAAGATGTTTTTTATTATTGTGAGCGTTCGTGGTCTGAAGTAATGTTCCTTGGACATAACTGTTGGGGTTGATTTTTTCCATTATTTCCCAGTTAGTGCCTGATTTTATCATGGTGAGTAGACCCGAAAATGGCCGTCCCTTGTTGTTTTTTACGGCTGGATTTAGCAGTGTCACATAGCCATCTTTAACCGGGAGCTCACGCATCCAGGTTTCTTGGAGACAAATTGCAAAATTGTCGGTTAGCTCGACCGGAAAGTCATTATATAAATGACTAAAGCCCCTCGTATTCCACGAAATCAGTCACAGGCGCATCATTTTCATCTTTTGTGAGCTACTTCTTCGTTGACTTGACTCCAGCGCTCCCGTTCTTTAAGTTTTAACAATGGTGCAGTATTAAACTGTCTCCGTAGGTCTTCACGTCGCTGATGTATGGATACTTTTACGTTTTTGGACTCTGGTGTCTCGAATGTGCTTTGTGTACTTGTTGGATCATAAGATGAGATCTCAAACCCCAAACATAGAAGATCTTGCTTCGCGGTTAATAGCATATTACGTACCGCTTGGGAATTAATGTGCAGTAATACAACATCCACTCGATCTTCCGATAAGTATTCGACAATGCGGATGTCATCTGACGTTATGGTCCGCAGCACTGGTACTGCATGCAGTAGGCGCATAGTGTTAGCACGATTCAGATTGACATCTAGTTCATTTCTAAATATATTTTCAATCATTATTTTTTGAGACGCAACCTTAAAGGCACTGCGAGGGGCTTCATGTGATTTCGAAGGAGAATGTCGACTCTGCGCTGTTGTGTGTTTTGGATTCAATACAGATCGGCAGTTATTTGATGGCTTGGAACTAGAATCTATATGTCTTTTTTTCCATTCGAATTGAGTTTTATAGGAGGCTCTTTCTTTCGCCCATAACTCTCCATTTTTATCTTTATGGCAACTTGTCTTAATTAAGTGATGTTTCTCTTGTTGTATTCGGCTTAAAGAGTTAGAGCTACTTGTCGACGTATTCCCACCGTCCACCACAGATCCTCCAGAACAATCTTCAGCTTCGCCATCAGAATATGTGGGCATGTTACATAACTCTTCCATTAGAACCGCAGAGGAAGATGAACTCACGTCGGATTCAATTCTCCTCCGCTTTTTTGGATTTGCAATCACTTTATTTGCAGGTGCTGCATTTTTCTCTTCGTGTCTATCTTTGTTATTTGTGTCCGGTTTGCCAAGTATTTTATTTTCATGTAGCTTAGCTTTTACAGGTGTGGTCAGGTTTCTTATAAATTGCTTTATATTACTTCTATGTTTTGTAGAAGTCTGTATGTTCTTTTTTTTTCCAGCTTTTTCTTGGCGTTGCCATTTTTCTGTGAGATTAGTTTTTCTTTACTTGCCGTGATCTCAAGATTTTTAGCCGGACCACTGAATATGCCATATGATGCCTTTGCAGAAGAACACGAAGGAATCTCCAAACGCACCTCTGGTGTCGTATTTGCCTCGCAGGCCTGGTTGCTGGAATCAGCCATCACGTCTTTGGTGCCTATTGCAGATAGATGTTTTACGCTGGCCGTGATTTTGTTTGGTTCGTTATTAGTTCCATTTGTCTTTGACGTAGCTGTTGTTATTCCACTTTTTCCTGTTAGGTCAATAAGAACGTGTAAGTTAGGCTCATTGGCTGCTGTATTTTCGTCATTTGAGTTTCCTGCTACTGCTGTGTCCACTTCTATTTTGCATTGAATCCCTACATCTGTGCCACCGTGGGTGATGTTTGCAATAGAAGCTTGTTTCACCAGTAGTTGAGATTGCATTTGTTGTGTGTTGCTAGATATTCCATCTAGAAGCAGTTTGATTCCTTTATGTTCTAACAACATCTGCTCAAAGTGTCTGCTTGTATGTTCGGCTGATTGAATATTTTCAGCTTCTTGTCTTATTTGAAAAGCCAATATTCAATTTCATGCTGCAATATCCTGGAAGATCTGAATAACTATACAACATGGGCTATCTCATTCCACAAACTAATGCAACTTCACACACATCTGTGATCTGAGGCACATTGTGTGTTACACAATGCATGGTGTATTGACATCACTGATATCTTCATCATAGAATCCCAAAATGAGCCCCCATCTGTTGAGATATTTGTTGATATATATCTCTTTCAAGTAAGTGGAAATTGTTAATTTATCATCTGTTATACAGTCCCGCCCCATAATTTTGGGACAAGAAGCATGCTGCGTTTTATGGTTAAAACTGAATTTGTTTAAATAAAAGACATTCAAAGGTGCAGGGGAGGTCACACCAAGACATCTGACATACATTACCATGAGCATTTACCCAGTTAAGGTTGGCCTGACTGTGACAGCATGTCTAACATTTGTAATTCAAAATAAAGCAAGACAGTAAGCAGTACTTAATTTTATGACTTTAACGCCACCCTCAGTCATCAAATAGTAAGTGCAGAACATTTTATTTTCTCCAGTAACAAAAACAAGCACAGTTACCAGAGAAAAGTTGCTTAGAAAAATGACATTTTTGTACACATATTAACATCAGTTTGCTCCCCATCCCCGTATGAATGGGGGTTGTTGGTTCGTAGCCTATGTGTGCACAAGTTACATGCAGGCTTAAAATGTGTTTTTTGTGGCAGGAAAACCTTGCTATCAGTTTAGAGAACAGGGGCTCATGTTCTTGAGAGCCATAACGTGAATACAAGGTGTAAAAGCCTTGAGTAAGCCTTTATCAGCTTCTAATCACACCAGAGCTCATTTTCAAGCGTTTGTATGGTAGAGAGGAGGTGAGGAACGCAGCTTACATTTCCGCCCTGGCTGCCTCTCCGCCATACACATTCGCCAGCATCTGGCGTGGGCTTTTGGGCCTGTGCAAAAGCTGAAGATCCTTAAGGGTTCCACCTGTTTTATACACCAGCATAAAGCATGCAAACCCCATAGGGACCCATTGTACATGCGCCCTCCCATGCAAGCATGTCAGGCAGGGTTTCATTGTATTTGTGAACACTGCCTACCAATGAAAGCAAGATACTGACGAGCGAGTGATTGACAGATTTTATGGCAGGGTTTGTGATTTTTAAGTTTGTGAAGGACATGATGATATCTCCTTTGACATTGTTATTATAATTTTACTTAAGATTATCTTATTTTTTATAATTTGTTTTGTATTAATACTGTTGTGATTGGCTTTCTTTTTTTATGTATATGTTTTAGCACTGTTATGATTATTCCTAATGAAACTTGTTGTTGTTAATGATTGGGGAACGCCAACAATTGGTGTCAAAGTGCACTTGAATGGAATCCATTTTCTGACTCTCTCCTCACTTGCCTTAGTACAATCCCCTTCCTACACATCATCATTCAACTCCGCCGCCTACCTTCCCTGTCATCTTGCTGCTATTCCTGTATCCCTTCATAGATTGGCTTTGACAAGTCCCACGAGTATGCAGACCTTCCCTTTTATCTGACATGTGTTGCTATCCTCTCTCACTTATTTTGCCTTCTCCCTTTGCTACCCGGGTTTCCCTTCCACGATTCCTGTACAGAAGAACTCAGAAACAGCTGAAATGAGGCAATTGTAGCTCTATAGAAATCACTTTAAATAAATACACAAATTGACAACAAATTAAATGCAGTTAATTTATGTCACAGTTTATAAATCTCACGCCTGCATTGTTTTCTCTGTTGCAGGATTTCATGCTGGACCTCATCTGCAGGAAGCACATGTGGATCGGTCTACGGTACAGTGGCACTCAATTCCACTGGGCGAACGGCACCGCCTGCAACAGTACTGTGTAAGACACTTTAAAAAATGTCCCCTTAGATAAAAGAGTGTTCAGAAACCTATCAGCACACAAACTAAGACACAACACATTGCCTGCTTTCAGACTGTGGCTGAACACGAGCTTATATAGATATTTAGTGTGATAAATGCAATGGCCGACATTGGGAGGGTATCACTGGTGAGCTGGGAATAGAAAACCGTGTCTATTACTAGGGGCTTAAGACCATTTCAACTAAAGACTTTAAATACTTTGATGTTGATTCTGTTTCATTCCTAGATGGGGCTGCCACCATCTTATAGTGGTGGAGTATTGTTTTCTCCCTGTTTGGCCTCTGGGTGCTTAGAGTAACAGGAACAATCAGGCTAATGCAAGGTTTTGGGCCACTTCAGTGAGTCTGGATTTCATGGCAAGATCTGAATGTTATTTTATAGGCCAGGGGCCTGATTTACAACGTGGTCTTCAAAGGGATTGTGCCATTGTGGAATGCTTTTGTAAATCAGGCCCCATGAGTGTACTCTGTTCTGTGTGCGCTTTGGCGAGGGTTCAGGGTTGTTAATGCCAAAGCCTGTCCCCTAATAGGGCTTAATGCTTTTAGCGTCCTGGGCTTCATTCCAAGGTGTTTAGAATTTTTGTTAGATATGATATGATATGATATGGTATTTGTAACGCGCCTATACACAAGTGTTTGAAGGCGCGACGAGGCTGGGAGGGGGGAACCAAAGGGGAGACAGACAGCGATCCTACTAGGCCAGGAGTCATTCAGATTGCGCAAGGGCAAGGGAGGAGGGGAAGGGAAAAAGATGTGAAACGGCTTTGACTGCAGGGGCAACTTGTCCACAATGAGCGAGGGGGCGTTGACCCACCGGGTCTTGGCCCCCCTCTCACACATTATGGAGGAGCCATTCCAGTAAAATACAAGCACTCACTCAGCTGTTTCTTTCAGCTGAGGGAGTGCTCTTAACTGTGAAAGGGAACATTCAATATGGCTTGCTTGGGGTAAGCCCTTGCTAGCAGGATCCCCTTTACTATGGCCCTGCTCCTTGCACAAGAACCAACTTTTGGGTTGTGAGAATGCAGGTGTCCCTGTGCTAGGGGTGCCTGTGCTCTTCTATTCTGGGTGCATGGGCGAGCTTAAGTTGGAGGGTTTCCCTTCAGGCTTTTGGGGATCTGACTTTGAAGTGGGTTGGACCTCCGTCCTTTGTCCTTTCCATCCATGTTAACTTTCTTGTCAGGGGATTTCTCTTTTTGTTTGGGTGTGTTCACCTGAGCTTTTTTCTGAACTCGAGTACTGACAAAACTGTCAACAGCTTTGGAAAGCTCCCCAGGGTCTGTAATAGTTTTGTCCACAAGATGCTGATGTACGTCAACCTCACAATTCTTCAAGACATGCTCACATGTAATCACATTGTACATACCTTAAAATGTGTCAACTTTTTTGCAAGACACCCAGCCACTCAGATATTTCAATGACAAGTGTGTGAACACTTCACATGTCTGCCTACATTTCTTGCCAAGCTCTCTGAAGCTATTGAGGTACTGTTCTGGGGTGTTACAGAACTTCCTGAGAAGGGCCATCTTCATGCTCTCATAAATGGGCCTTTCTTCAGGAGTTAACTGAAGAATTGCATCAGTCCCCTGTGTCGGTAAGCAACTCATCAGGGCTGCACCCCACAGTACCTCCTCCACCTCCTGTAGCAAGCATGAGTGTTTCAAACCAATCAGAAATGTCCTTCCCCACTTCATAAGACTGCACTAAATCTTTGAGGATGTGGCACATGGGCCTGTCACGGACACCACCTTGGTTTGAACCACTACTGCTTCCCTCGCTAGAGGTGGATCTTTTGGCCTCCTTCTTCTCTTCGAGTGGCAGCTTGCATAGCTCTATGGTGACCTTGTCCTGCTGTTTTTGTTCCTCCAGCGCTTGTCTCCTCTACCGCAATAGGAGTGTTCTAGCCGCTACATCATTTAAAGCAGGAACAATTACTGGGCCACTTAGAGACTGTGCCAAATCCTGGGACCTGCGGAATACCACACTAGCCCCTGACCTTGCTGACACTCTGGAGTTTTGAGAAACCAAATTTACCTCCCTGAGGGGTAGTTAGTAGGCAACACTAGTTAGGTTGTCTTCGTTGCCATCTTCCACCACCCCCTGTGGAAGGTCTTCAACATTCGGGTTACACAGGGCGTAGCCCGTCTCCTGGGGTCTCTTCCCCAGCCCGCCTAGCTTCTACCCAAGCATGGAGGCTGATCAGCAGCTCAGCTTTATTAATCCTGATTCTGTGGGGATGTCCTCTCTCTTGGCATAGGATGCGCAGGACATATTTGCTCATGCCTTTCACAGTCTCTATGTCAAGATGCATGATTATTAATAAATACCAGGCAGTGTTCTAAACACTGACTGCAACTGTACTTTTATCGTTGGGTGACTAAGTTTTGCACAAGGCTCCAACTAGATCCGACCATCTGCCACCAATGTGATGAATTAAATTCCGAGGTACCAGTGTTCCAGGGGTGAATACCGGTTTCTAAACCATCAATCAGCACTACGCATCTCATACACCAGAATGGATCCGAACAGATTGGATTAACCAAGCATACAATTAAAATTATAAACTTTCTTGCCCGATTTTGGTAGGCTTGACGGAACGGCAGGCTATTGTCTCTAAAGGTCATGGATCATTGGTTACTTGCAACACAGCAAAAATTGTAGTTAACCAATGACAAAAGGAGTGTCCAGTAAAGGTTGTATAAAAAATATCTACTTTATTGTCATAACAAACCATCTAATAACACTATTAAATGCAACTCACCCTGTAAAGGAATACAGAGAACACACAGTTTCTAAGAGGGAAAAGGGATCACTCTGGATACTAACAGGAGAGTAGTTGGTATTTATTTATTTATCTTGGAATTTATGTAGCACTCCCAATCCAAGGGCACCAAGGCACCTTTGTTACATGTGAAATCAAATGGATTTATCTGGCATTACATGTTACAGTTATTTACAATGTTACATATTTAAATAGTTGTGGCATTTACATATCACGGCAGCAGATAATACAGTTATTTACATAGCTGTGGCATTGACACGTAATGGCAATTGGTCATCCAGTAATTTACATAGTTATGTGCGTGCAGATCAGGGTCCCGGGCCTAGTGGGTGGAGGTGTGTGGGCATAATGGTGATTGCGTTTCTGAGGCAGGCTTACTGGTTGTGGGATTCGATTTAGTCACACGATCCCCTTGTGAAGAGTAAGGTTTTCAGTTGTTTACGGAAGGTACAGAGGGAGTCTACTTCCCTAGGTTTGGATGATATGGCGTTCCAATGTTTGGAAGCTACTGTAGGGAAACTACTGCCTCCTGCTTTCTGGAGTTTAAATCTCAGTGTGGCTAGCAAGTTCATGTGAGCAGTACGCGTGGGCCTGTTAGATTGAGATCTGGCCACTGTGTCTGCAAGGTAGGTAGGAGAAGACTTGTGGAGGCATTTATGTGTCAGGATGATGGTTTTGAACACGATGCGTTCATGAACCGGTAACCAATGAACATTTCGTCTTGTATTGGATATGTGCACATTTTTGGGAATATTGAGTGCTGCTCTTATGGCGTTATTTTGTATTACCTGAAGTTTATTGATGTTTTGGTTCTTCGTGCTAGCATAGAGGGTATTGCAGTAGTCCAATCTGGTCAGAATGCGGGCTCTGGTCAGGGTAATACAGCAGTTGGGAGACAGGAAGGGTCTGCAAGCATTAATGGGTTTAGAGGTATAGGCTGCCACAGAGGTGGTGGCATTCACTTGTTTAGACAGTGTGAGTGAAGAGTCCAGATAGAAACCAAGGGTTTTTACTTCTTTGGACACTTTTATCAGGTTTCCGTCTATGTTGAAGATTTTGAAGGTGTTGTTTAGTTTATTGAGATGAAATTGTGACCCTATGAGGAGAGGTTCTGTCTTTTCGTCATTTAGGCATAGCCCGTGGTGGGCCATCCAGGCTTGGATGGTTAGATAGCGTTAAGAGTGGCAGACTCTACGTCATGGGAGTCTGTGATAGGGATGAGGGTTTGGGTGTCATCGGCATAGTTAGTGTAGGTGACACCCATGTCATCTAGTTGGTCAAAGAGGGCTTTGTAAAAATGTTGTAGAGCATCAGTGACACACAAGAACCCTATGGTACACCACATGTGACCAGGATTGGTGGTGCTTCCGAGCTTGGGGAAAAAAATCTAATTGTTCTGTCTGTCAGGAAAGACTGTATTCATTGAGTGGCATTATGGGAGAAGTGGGCCGCAGAGGCTAGATTATTGCATAGGACTTTGTGGTTGACAAGATCAAATGCAGCAGAGAGCTCGAGTAGCAGTAGTAAGGCTAATTTACCTTTGTCTTTTAGATCATCCATCTGGATTTTTAAAACCCGAAGGGCTGTTTCTGATCCATGTCTTGGGCAAAATCTAGATTGTCGACGACCGCGGAGGTTGTTGGATTCCAAGTAATTTTGTATTTCTAGGTACGCTACTCTAAGATTTTAAGTAAGAGTGGCACAGATGATAGTTATTTGGAATATTACGCCAAGTGAGGGCTTTTTTTGTAATGGAGGTACCCAAGCGTTCTTAAGATTGGTTGGGACTGAATTGTTTTCAAAGGAGGCATTGATTAGTCGCGTTATGAAATGGGTGAGTTCCTGGGTGCAATCTTTAATAACCGCTTCCGGGCATGGGTCGCCCTGGCACCTTGACGGTTTGAGGCTAGTGATGATTTTTAAGACTTCTGCATTAGGGACAGCTTAGAATTCAAATTGGGACATTCGTGAACCCTGAGACCTGGGCCCCTTTAAGAAGAGATAACAATACTTAGAGATGGATGGGAATGCAGGACTTACTCATACATCAATAACGAGACCGACTCAGGAAGTTGGCAAAAGACTGTACTGTTTTATTAACAATTATCTAAAACAGGAAGTTACAATGGACATCAACAGACATCGCTTAGCGTTCTCTCAATGCATTTCTTAAAAAAACAGCATTTTAATACTAAAAATCAGTCATACGTGACAGCATTCTATGTGGAAAAATAAGAAAACCTACTATGGAAAGTGATTGGCCTTCAGGGAACATCTAGGTATACGTTCAATACAGCCAGGAGTAGTGCCTGGGTTCTAGTCATCTTCCTTGTAATACTAATATTCGACACCCTATTGGCTTCTCAAACTATATGGTTCTGTACTACGTTGCCCTCTACAATTGGTTGGCACGCTTGTACCCTTCTGGAATATTCCACTTGCTAGCAGCACGCAGGCTGATTCCGCATGTATCAGCATGGTCCTGCCTCCTCACCCAATTAGCCCTCCTCCATCATCACTCCTGCGGTCTGCCATTCAATTAAGGCTTTGAACTCAGCATTGTTGCCGTCACTGTGTCTGAGAACAAGAGGGAGTGTGGCATGGTCTTATCTTCTAGTTTTGGTGTAGCTCGACCCAAAGTCTATTTCCATCTGACCATGTGACTGGAGACCACGTTTTTGAGCTCTTTGCTGTATAAAATACTATTAAATGATGAACTTTTGCCACTTTCAGCGTTTTTCCATTTCACCTCAAACAGAAGTTTGTTTCTTTCTCACGTTCATGTAGCTTCTTGACAGACAACCAGGTTCACGGCGGTCTCGACTCTTGACACTGGGGCAGCCAGCCTTTCTTGAATTCTCCTTCCATCAGCTATTTTATTCAACTGCGCCACAATCCAAACTTCTTCCTCTCATGGGGTTCAAGTTTGCTAAAGTGCGTTGTGGAACATCCAGATTCTATACATTCCTATGAATATACATTGACGTGTTGCCTGCAGTCTATTTCATTACATAGCTAGCCTCATGATTACTTTGTCTATTTGCATTATAGCATCTGCACAATTGTAAAACGTCTTTATATTTTCTTCGGTACTTCTTTGCACGAGCAATCTTTATTTCAATCCCGAAATGTTGCTATCTTCGATACTTCAGCATTATCAGTTTCTTCATAATATATATAGTCCTCTTTGTTGACATCTCTTCTGGGTGTGTCAGTTCTATTCCACATGACATCACCAGTCTTCTTTTCCTGCTTATTTTTACACTTCTCCAAGGACTTCTTCCAGAAGACCGTTATTTCTTTGTACATGTATTTAGAGTTTTCTCAATGGATACCTTGTCTCAAGGATTCTTTGCGATATAGGCACCCTCACTGATAGTGCGCATGTCGCATTTCGGTTCCCAAAATATAGGCAACAATGGGGCGGGCTTTTGGTGGAGGTACTTGGCTCCTCCTCTACACTCTCACCCTCTGGGTTATTCATCGACCACTCTCTCATCAACCGTCACATTCAGACATCCTCTTCTGAAATAGTGTTTCTTTGGTATCCATATCGTTATGACTCCCTTCAGGCATCCTGCTGATTTCACATGCTCATCAATGCTCCAGGTCATTCGACTGCAGTAGATCCACCTTCCCACCTTCCCACTTACTTCTTGTGGTTCTTTGGGTACAGGAACTTCGGTCCCTCAGGTGCATAAAAACTAGCCTTCACATAGTCTCTGATTTCTTCATCTGTCAGCTCTTTGGGTTTGAACCCAGATTCAATATCAATCATGATCTTCATTCCTACTGCTTTCTTTGCAGTCTTCTTGCATTGTGTGATTATTATCCTGATCACACAGAATCCAAACATGATCATCACCAACAGGGCTCCAAGGAACTTGAAAATATTCGCCATCCATTGTGGAACCCATGAGAAGATTGATGCAAACCAGCTGTCATCTGCAACATCTTCTACCTCATCTTTCATTTTGATGTGTAATTTCGTCAGCATCGTTATGTCCTCTGTCAAGGTGCCATTCTCGTCATCGTCAGAAGGTGTAACGCTCACCTGATTCCCACGGAGGCGCTGGTCCCGGCTGAACTGTTATAGTCTCTTCAATTGAGAAGCGTAGAGCTCGGATGACTCTCTGGACTGGACTTCCTCTTATTGACTGTCTGGCTTGCAGGGTAAGGTTTCTGCAGGCGGAAGAAAAAAGGGTTAATGACCGTTTGGCTGGACTTCCTCCTCACTAATCGCCAACTCTCCGAAAGTCCAATGTCCTGGTGAGCTCTCACCTTAGGCGTATAAATGCTGGGCTCTCCATCCTGCGACTTATGCAGGGTGCGTGGGTTCCAGTTACGTCACTGGAGTCCTCAAAGTCTTTTGTGGCCTTAGAAGTGGCACAGTGCTGAGATGCCAAAGGGTGATGCCGCCGGTTGCTGCACGAGCGGATGCCAGTAGGTATAAGAGTTTATAGTCTTGAAGAGATGGCAGCTTTAATGAAGTCTTTGCATTGTCTTTTTCAGGTGCCTGGATGCTGAGGGCGTGGTCACTGAGAGCGCGACACGTGCGGTTGTACGTAGGTATGGGAATTTCAATGACACCTCAATAATGTCCCTTGTTTTCTGTTTTCAGGTCTTGAGATGTTGCGGGCGTTGTTCGTCCGTTGCCGTTGCACGTGCGAAGTACGTGAGTATAATGATCTGTGACCTTATTATAGCACCTCTAACAATGTTCTTTTCTTATTTGCAGGTGTCGGGATCTTGCGGGCGTTTTCCCAGTCGCGGATGCACTGGGGAAACACGTAAGTGTTAGCTTTCTTGCAGTCTTAATGGCACTTAAATAATGTCTTTTTCTTTTTCAGGTGCCGGCTGCTGCGGTTGAAGAGATCGTAATACGTGCACAAAAGCAGGTAAGAAAAGTAAATGCGGCCGCCTTCACCCGATTCCTACTTAACAATGTTCTTTGTCTTTACAGGTGCCGTTAGGCTGCTGAAGAGAAGGCCGCGAAGAATCCGTGAAAGCACAGATGGATCAGGTAAGCGAGCGCGGCTGCGAACGTGTTGCAACTTGCTAACCTTATGTTTCTTTTGCTTGCAGGTTCTGCCGGTGTCTGGATTCCTGGATGGTAAGTATAGTTCTCGTGTCTTTCTTCCACAGGTTGCTGAGCTGAAGCTGGAGATGTCACTGGAATGCTGGAGCTGACTCGGTGAGCGTCCTGCTGCAGATGCACGTTTTCCCAATCGGGTGTGGTTTAAATAGTGTTGGGTGATTGGTGTCTTCTTCCTCAGCCTCGCCCAGGTAAAGAGTTCCTGTGTTCCAGAGCTAAGGAGTGGCACCAGCCCCACCCAGGTAAGAAAGTAGTCCCAGTTCAGGGAATAGTTCCTCCCAGCAGAAGGCTGGGGACTTCATCCTGCCAGCATTTGCAAAGGTGAGTATGCAGCATGGTCTGCTACAGGTAGGTCCACCCAAGCACCTTTGCAAGAATTATGAGCCCGGCGCCCCTGGCGCCGGGACTGAGGTTCCTTATGAGCCTGGCGCCAGAGGCGCCAGGACATGGTCCAAAGGGCCCCAATAGGGGTTTGCTGGAGCCGGGGACGAGGGTCGTGAGCCTGCTTCCGGGGATGCTGGGCTTGACTTGGCTTCTCGGGAGCAGTGCTCATGACAGAAGGTATGAATGTGCAACATGATTCCCCGATTTTGGCACAAACACCTCCATCCATTGCAGTGATCATATCCAAGAAATATCTGTACTGGAGATTCATCAGTCGTATAGCTCTCAACTCTTCTTTGATTGCGTTGAATCCCTTTATGGTAGTGTTGATCATCTGCAAAAGCTCCCATCTTGTTATTTGTAACCTCTTGGTATTTGCCATTGTCTGGATACCTGGCATAAAAATTGTCGCAAACACTGCTGAAGTCTGACTGAACAACCTGTGCTCATATGGAATGTCATTAAAGGCTTCAATTTTACTGAGAAGTAATTCTCCCTCTTTGTCCGATTGAGGAATCCAACTGATCTCCTTTTTTCTCAGATGTGCATCTGCTTTTGGAAAGTCTCCATTGTTCAAGTCACTTTTTGGAATCACTAACGCTGGTACATGGACAACCACTATGGAAGATAGTCCTCCCCAATTTCTGGGCATCTTTCTATAAGCTCTGGATCAGCAGGCCCAGTAGTGATCCATTATCACCACTTTCCCATCTTTCATTCCTGGCACATCGAAGATTCAACCACACTGTTGATTCTCTCCAACTTTTCTTGTGCCATTATTTCTGAAGCATAGTTCTGCACTAGCCAGAGGCACTATCTGCAACGTGCCTCCTTTGTCTTCTACCCATGTCAGTAACTTTGCAAGCCTCGGCCAGAGAGTTTTGCGTCCTTTTTCTACTCAGTCTATAACTGGTTTGTGATGACCAGTTACTGCCAGAGCTCTACATATTATCATGCCTTCTTCCCAGCCATCTGGAGAATGTACTGTCCCCCAAATCTGCATTTGGCCTCTTTCCATGCAGCTTTGTATTTCTTCATCAGTCTTTCCTGGACGATTGAGTCTTCTGTTTACTTCCCATTTGATTCCTGCTCCTTTCATTCCAGGCTGCTCATATCTGACCACATGTTTTCTGGTGAACGTTCTTGCTCTTGTCTTTAAATCTTGAACATAATCCTCTTCATCTGGTGCTGACCATTCTGTCACCCATACCAGGGATGCCGTTCCCCCCTGGGATTGACCTCTTGTATGGTAGAGTGCAAGGTGAGTCAGACAATGAGCTGTTTGGATGTCTAGCGCTGTAGCTATGAATATCTTGGATTTTCCCATAGCATAAGGTAGGAGTGCACATACATAGCATTCCTCCTCAGAAGTCCTCTTTTCCACCTCTTTCATATGTTGATACCACATGTTATTCTCCAAGTGTACTGTATCGTCTAGATAATCATTTAACTCATAATCATCCTCTGTAGTACTTCGCTTGGGCCCTCGTTCTTGCTAAATGAGCTCGTACAAGGAACTCATGAAATATATCAGAATATATCCTTTCTACAGGAGGAATCCTAGGAAGGGAAATCAGTGACTTCACATGCGTCACTGGTGTAGGGACAATCACATATGGCCATGGCGTTCTTGCAATGTCTAACTCTGCATAAGTCACTGGAGTAGGAAGGAACAGAGGGACTGCTGCTTTCTTTGGACCAATAAGGTAAACAGTGTGTATCAATAGAAGCAAAAAAACAACAATGAATATTGTACATGCATATGTTATGCACCAATACATTAGACCCCACCATTGGTGTCTCTCCATATGTTGTTGAATCTGCTCACTTTCTGGAACTGCATAATGCTCAATAGACCTCATTATGCCTGTAATTAATTTTAAGGAAGGAAAAACTTCATTAATCATGCAATTTTGATAAATGCCCAGGCAGCTGTCTTAATTGCTTTATAATTGCTGCCAATAATCGTCTAATCGCCGGGCCAATTTTAGGATCTTGGACAAAATTACGCACATCAGTGCTCCTCCCAACAAGAGCAGGATAAGCTAGGAGTGTACAAATGAAGACAGAAAGATGTAGTCTGTGAACATCAACATCTGATAACACCATTTACACGTCCAAAGAGAAATTCAGTGACAAACGAATTGGGGAACTGCTCCCTCTTCCTGTTGTCGAAAATGAAATCAAGATCAGCCATTTTTCATTTACTTCAGCACTTCCTAGGGTCCAATATCAACAGGCTCCTGTGGATCAAGAACAGTTGCTTTTACACTCCTACTAAATATCTATAAGAGTGTCCAAAAATGAGCCACAGTCCAAATGCACACTTGCATTTAATCACTGAATAGCCATTGTGTCGTTCTTCCTCGTCATCGATCGAGTTTGCACGTGCTTAACGTCTACTTCTTGACTTGCTTCCGAAAGGGTTGGGATATGTCGGCCTCACCAGCATATGGTTTTACATCACTTAAGTGGATCTAGGCTTGTCTTCCTTGGACTTTAACTGCTTAGGGTGTAATGTCTTCCACAATAAAAGGACCACTAAACCTAGGCTTGTGCCACTTCCTAGTGAAATTGCGAATTAGAATTGTATTACCATTAAAGAGTTTAGGTACACATAGTTTCTAAGGTCCAGTTGCTGAATGGTCTTCATCTGTGTCCTGAGATTGACACCCCATCCTCTTGAGGTGATCTGAAATGACAGAGAACAAGCAGTCACACAGGTTAAATATGCATGTAACTCAGTTCCTAACAATTCTGCAGTTGTCTGGGTATCGCTTCTATTCCTCGATGGAGGAGTCAGAGGCGTTCTCATCCGCCTCCATGTACATAGCTCATGGAGCGTGGTCCGACCCGGGCTGATTCCTTAATGCATATAATGCAAGGGGCAGGCAGTGCAGCCACCCCTTTTTCAGTGTCAATTTAAGCTTGGCTATCCTTTCCTTGAGAAGACCGTTGAGGCTCTCACATATCCTGTTCGCTTGCGGGTGATAAGCAGAAGAAAACTTATTTTTAATACTGAGTAGAAAACTGATCCGTTCAAACACCTCATTTACAAAATGGGGACAATTGTTGGACCTCAACACCTCACATACTCCGCATCTAGGGAATACTTCCTGGACTAAAAACTTTGCAGCACCAGTATCATCAGGATGTGTGCATGGACCAGCTTCAATCCATCTCGAAAAGGGGCACACTACCACTATCATATACCTGTATCCATTACATACTTGCAGCATATTAACATAATCAATATGTAAATGCTGAAAAGGACCATTTGGTCTAGGAATCACTCCTCTGATTGTTCGCAGTGTGTGCCCAGCAATAACATTTTGATATACGATGCAATTTACTGCATTATAAGCAATGTCTTCTAACAGATTCGGTATGACCCACTCCTCTGCAATCGATGCTGCAAGGCTCTCCCTAGTTACATGCGCGGGGTAGTGTAGCTGTTCTAATGCCACCCTTATAAGGCTACAAGCATCACCGGCTTTTCAGTGCTGTTCTCGTAGTCCAAACCTCTTCCTCTCATGGGGTTCAAGTTTTCTAAAGTCCGTTGTGGAACATCCAGATTCTATACATTCCTATGAATATACATTTGCGCGTCACCTGCAATCCATTTCACTACATAGCTAGCCTCATGATTACTTTGTCTACTTGCATTACAGCATCTGGCTCACTCCCCTGTGATACTAAGTCCCGCCCACCTTCTTGTCTTCTGTGATCAAAGCGTCTCTCTGGTTAATTGTTCTCCCTGTGTGGTTCCTTTTTTAAAGCGGCAGATCTCCCTTGAAGGTGCTGAAAGACCAGTTTCTCTGGATTCCTGCAAACCACATTCTTGTATGTTATGAATGGGGTCTCCCTACTGAGGGTTGTCTACTGCAATAATAGACTCAGACATGTTAATTCACTGTCATTGATACTGAGAGGTGGGAGCTGGCTTCAGGTTGACACAGTTACATATGAAAGGTTTGTTGGGTTTCCTGTTTCCTTTGCTATGCTCGAAAGCCATACCCTCTGGGAGCCTGTTTGAAGTACCCTCTATTGGTATGTTAATCACTGCCACCAGTTGCTGGGCTAACAAAACAGCAAGGCGGTTCAATGAAACCCTTGACAGTTAATCAGGCTGCCCATGGTAGGGGGATGCTTTTCTACCCCCTCCTTGAGATGACAACATGCTCTCCTCTCACGTCATATTCCAACTAAATATGACAGGGGTGGACTGTGCCTGCAGGCTGTGTCCATGCCAGAGTGCACAGGTATGTTTGTTTGTTGTGGTGTGAGCATAGGAAAATGTGTGTGGATTAGCCCCAGACATTTTCCTGAGTCAGGTCTACCATCGTCCATTTATTAAACATTTTTAAAAAAGTCCAGTCGGGCCCACACCCACAATGCGGATGGTTTAGAGGATGAACGCCATACATTCCAGCATAAGCATGTCACTGTACGATGGTGGCTCTATCCCTGTCTAGAGAAGGGTGCCCAAGTAGTTTGCAAGCTCTGTACCAATAGTCCTGGCACTTATTCAGGTATTCACTTACCAGGAAGCAACCTGCTCCTCTAAGGTTCCAGTCCTAACTGTAAATTGATGTCACTGTCACACATCCATTGGTTCTGCACTGTTGTCACTCAGTCTCCTAGCAATGTAGCCTCACCTGTTGGATAACCATTGGACACAACACTGCCTCCAAAGGATAGGAATCTGTCACCACAGACAGGCTGACTGTCCTATGAAACTGCAGGAAGTCAGGAAGTTAACCCCCTGTGACTCAGTGCACAGCTCCCCAGAGACAAAAATGTGAAAAAGCAATAAACAACCAGGCTGTAGGTAGTGCCAAAATGATCAGGGGATTAGACCCATTTCTGTTTTCAAAATAAATGTAAAAACCAAAAATATTTTTAATAAGCCACTGTGAGAAACCAGAAGGTGTCTCACCTGCTAGGCCCAGGAATCTCTTTCTCAGGTGGCCAGGGCACAGCCATTGCCTTTGGATCCAGACGATGTGGGTGGACCAGTGTGGGAGGATCACCTGGGTGAGGGGTCTTCGGGGAGTGGGACACCTGATGGAGAGATGTGGTATCCCCTTCCCTGTAACAACTTTAACCCATCCTACCTGGTAGGATATTTGGGACCTTTACCCCCCACTTCCCTTCACCAACTCGTTCACATGGACATCCCACTCTGGGAGAAAACGTACTCACACCCAAGCATTGTACCTGGCATGCCCTCTATTAAGATCAGATAGGGTCAGGCAGTTACTGGTAACCACTAACACCTGACTTTCATTAAGCTTCCCCACACAGATAAAAGGCGGAGCATGAGACCACACTCTGAGCGAGGCAAAACACACAAAGGAACAATATTTTCCAGATGGCAGCTGAATGAGGGGGAGAAAGAAGGCAAACCAAGAAGGGTGCTCTAGGAGGGAGATACCCTTGAACTTTCTGGCAAGAAACCATTTTTTTCCAAAATCCTTCAGATTAAAAAGCGTAAAACCAGGAAACCAGACTGAAGAATCCTGCATTGTGTGTTGGAGATACCTGGGGCCCGCCTGCATGGCTGACTGAGTCTGGAACGAGCAGCAGCCACTGTGGTATCGTCCTTGGCTCCAGGATCAAAGCAGTGCAGAGAGATCAACACAGCCAGTGAGTTGAGGAGACTGATACAAGACCAGTCTGTGTTGAAGTCAAGTTTGTAAGCAGCAACATTGTATAAAGATCGCAAGAATTAAGATTTGTAATGCGTGTGATGGAAGACGCTAGGAAAGCTTAATTGCTGATGGATGTTTGAACTTTAACTGAGAAAGATGCAATACCAGTGACAGAGTGGTCCGACACCAATGGATGTTTGCTCAGTCGAAGGTCTCTGTGAGGTATCCAGCCTAGAAGTGGCAGAAGCAAAAGTGAAGAAAAGATCAGAATGATGAAGTGAATCGAAGTGGTCCTGCAATGGTGTAAGTAAAATCCATCACACAATCAAAAGTCTATGATACAAAGAGGGAATCTTAGAGAGTGAGATTACATGGTCCGAGCCCGAACGAGGGAGTCCAATTATGAACATTGTATTTAAGGGGTCCTAGCCTGAAGGAGGGGAATCCGTGGTCCGAGCCCGATCAAGGGAGACCAATTGTGAACATTCTGTTAAATGGGGTCTGAGCCCAAAGGAGGGAGACCCACGAACTTGTGAATGTGAACATCCTGATAATTAAGGAACTTTTGTGCTTGTTTGTTATGTCAGGCCCTCTATAATAAGAGACTTTTATTGAGGAAGAGATTTTGGCACAAAAGGCCCTGATACCTATGCTTTGAACAATGTCCCTGTAGCAAAGAAACCAGAGTGTGTGCGAAGCTCGAGTGTGCCGCATTGCACTGTGCTGAAAATGTGGGGAAGGGAAGCCAACTGCTCAACTATCCTGACATATTTCTTGGACAATTTTCTTTTTTCATACATTGTAATCCCACACCATTTGTATTTAGAAAAAGGATTGGAAATAGGTTAATTAGTATAGGCCCTTTTTCTTTTTTGACACAGCTCCACTAAGACTGCGTTATTATTATCTGATGGTGGTAGCTTGCTAGATTTTGGGCTAACTAGGTTTTCAACCAACCCATTGAGGTTCAATAAACACCCTTGAACTGAGATCACTTGTGTCTGTCTTCACGTTTTGATATCATGCCTTCCTTATATGTGGTGTCAGGATTGGGATGCGACTCAATTGAGACAAATTGGGGGACCCTAAAATTCCAGAAACGTAGTCACAGAGCCTCAGATTCCTCTACTGCCATGAAAGAATACATATGCTCTGATATTTCTAGTAGGAGAGAAGCTACTATTCCTCCAGGAGAAAGAGGGGTTATTCCCATGAACTTAGTCCTAATACTCCCTGATGGTTGCTATATAACATAGGCCTAGCCTGGAAGTTTGGTCTGGATTTCCTGTCAGGCATCATAGATCCGGACTTCTGGGGAGACATAAAGGTTCTTCTACAGAACCATGGCAAAACTCCATTTGAAATACATTGTGGGGCCAAAATTCCCTGTTTTTAAGGAAGAACGTGAACCAGAAGAAACTGAGAGAGGCAGCTTAGGCTTTGGAAGAGGCTGATGAACCACCCATCACTGAAGCAAAGAGGGAAGAAGAACCTATCATCCTTCCCGATCTAGCCTTCACCCAGCGGAATGATCCAGCACTCCCAGAGGCTTTCTTACATGTGATTCCTGATTGAGAAGGACTAGAAAAGGGGAGCCCCTTTTCTTCCTGAAACAGGGATTACTATATAGAAAGGAAACCTCCACAGAAGGCCTAAATAAAACGCAATTAGTAATCCCCAAAACCCATCATAAGTTCGTGCTAGAGATTGCACATTCTCATTTGACAGGGGGACATTTAGGACAGTCTAAAACCCAAGATCACATCAGTGGGAAATTCTACTGGCCAGGTATCCATGCTTACATAAAGAACTTCATCCAGACATGTGAAATATGCCAGAAATCCAGCACACATATTCCATTACATGCCCGTCTAAACCCCTTACCAATCATAGAAGTCCCTTTCTCCCGAATTGGGATGGATATCATTGGACCATTGGAAATCTCTAGACTGGGTAATACATATGTTCTTGTAATCGTTGATTACGCTACCTAATATCCGGAGGCATTCCCCATGCAGAACAATACAACACAGCAAATCTTGAACACCTACTACCATTCTTTTCTAGGGTTGGTTTCCCCAAGGAAATTCTAATGGATCAGGGATCCAATTTTATGAGCATACTCATGGGTGAAGTCAAGGAATTACTGCATATTTCCACCATAAAGAACCTCAGTTTACCACCACCAAACAGACAGATTGGTAGAGAGATTTAACAAAACCCTTAAGATGATTTTGAGAAAATTGGAAGATAAGGATGGAAAGGACTGGGATAGCATCATCCACTGGGCCCTATTTGCAGTGAGAAAGAACCGTCAGGCGTCCACCGGCTTCTCTCCTTTTGAACTACTTTATGGTAGAGAACCAAGAGATTTGTAGACCTGCTTTGGGAGATCTTAGAAGAGAGGGAAGAGGCACCTATTCCGCTCTCACAACCAGCTACCCGATTGCGAGAGCATATGACACTCGTTCAAAATCTAGTTTAAACTCACATAGAAAAAGCTCAAGCCCAACAGAAGTCCACCGATGACAAGAAGGTAAATTTAAGATCCTTTTAAGTATGATGAAAGGTATGAGTCCTCTTACCTACTCTGATAATAAACTTGTCTCAAAGTGGCATGGGCCATAAGAGGTACAAGAGCAAACAGGGACCTGTACCTATAAAATAGCCCAACCTGATAGGTAGCAAAAGACCCAACTTTACCACATACATCTCTTAAAGGAGTGGACAGAAAATCCTTCCGCTGCCTCCACCTCGATATTGCTTTGTTTGGTACAAGAGGAGATAGACAATTCTGAGCTTATTGCCCAAAAACTATCTAGACATAAGCAAAAAGATTTAAACAACCTGGTTATGGCATTGCCCGATGTATTCTTTGAGAAACCAGGGAGAGCACATGGTACTTATCATTATGTCAGAACTCCAAAGGGAAAAGTAGTCCATTTGAAATGCTATACACTCCAGAAGCCCGAAAACAAATAGCGGCTGAGGAAGTGAAAGAAATGCTGAAGGCAAACATTATCGAGCCCTTTTAAAGTCCATGGTCCGCCCCTATTGTATTGGTAACTAAACCTGATCATTCTTGGAAGTTTTGCATACACTTTAGGCAGGTCAACGCCATTTCCACCTTCGATGCCTATCCTATGCCTTGCATCGATGAGTTAATAGATAAACTCGGAAATGCCACTTTCCTATCAACCCTAGACTTAACCAAGGGATATTGGCTGGTCCCAGTGAATGGTCCTGATAAGGAAAAGACAGCTTTCTCAATGCCCCGGTACTTTTCCATTTCAAAGTCCTCCCGTTTGGCCTGCATGGGGCCCCAGCCACTTTCCAATGGCTTATGAACAGAATATTACAGCACTACTACAATTTCTGTGGGGCCTATGTTGATGGCACGAGGAGAGACGGAACGAGGGGAGAAAGACAGCAAACCAAGAAGGATGCGCAAGAAGGGAGATTTCCTTGACCTTCACACTTGACCTTCACCCTTGACCTTTCTGTGAGAAATCGTTACTTTCTACACAGCCACCAAATAGCATAGTGTAACAAGATGACATAATTCACAAAATCCATGCCCTACCATACAGAGGGGGTGCAAGTATAAACACACAAAAGTAGTGAAACAGTATTAACCAGTAGCTTCTGCGGGAGCTCTCCTTTTCCCCTGCACCAGAACTATTATTTATCTTCTTGTCTAAGATTATGACCATGGGCTGTATACCCACCAGTTGGCGCCAGTCGATTCTCATCCCGGTTAATAAAAGGGGCAGTCTCACAGATCCTTGGAATTTCAGACTCCGTGCTATGCTGAATACTAGCAGCAAGATCTTTGCTACTATTCTACTAACAAAGCTAAATAGATGGGTGGAGTCTAAGAAATTACTCAGCCACCAGCAGACGAAATTCAGAAGATGATGCAGCATGACACGTGTATATTGTTTTTCTTCTATAAAAAGGTGCACAAGGCTATTTTTAGCTACAAAAATTAACAAATAAAAAAAACTCAAAAGTAGTGAAACAGTATTAACCAGAAGCCTCTGGGGGAGCTCTCCTTTTCCCCTGTACCAACACCTGCCCCACCACTGCTTTTAGATCTCTCTAGAGCTTATAAATGATTCACATCCAATCAAGAGCCATGAATGACTAAACCTTTTAGATCTCCTCCCAATACCAGGACTGATTCCCATTGCATACCAGTCCCTTTAGCTGTGTGTTAGGTTCTCCAATGCTAACAATAGTCGTGATGATGTGTGTGTCCCCTTTGTGATCCAGTGTGTTTCTCTTTCCAGATGTGCAATAACAGATGAAGGCGAGTGTGTCTACATGGGATCCAATGCCCTGCGAGTATCGGGATGTGACATAAAAAGACCATTCATTTGTACCAAGAAGCTGCATATCTGAAGGAGCTCAGCTGGAAGCCAGAGGATGATGCAGATGTGCCTCCCTTAGTGGGATCTAAACGGTCCCTGAAATGAAAATCTTTGATGTCTTTCCCCAGACATTTCGATTTCACTTTACTTTGTGTCCATTAACAGAAGTTTGCTCCAATGGAAAAACACTCAAACATCAACCTGCCCTTGGGATCCCTGGCGGTAGTTGGTGCAGTGGGGAGAAGAAAAGAGAGTGTAAACAGGGGGAGGCCTGCATCATCATTTGCAGGTGAATGAGATGTAAGAGGATTCAATTCAACACTACAGCTAAGTCAATGCCTAGTCTGGGATACTGAATGGAAACCCTTATTGATATATCTTTATGTCCAGTTCATGCGTTCTGGATGACTACCCCTATATAACACCCCTCTCTTGGAATCCCCCTGACCCCACTGAGCCAAGAAGTAGTTCTGTTTTGCAAGTTAAAAGGTTTATTTGAGAAATTAAACAATATAGATATATATCACACTTTATAATAAATTAATAATTGGATATCACACTTAATCTGATCAGTAATCAATAATGGATAGTCTGGCACTAGCACACTTGTGAATAGGAACAGAAGAATAAGGTGGTAGTGAATGCTTTATATAAGTTCAGATGGATGCAAGGTTGAATGAAATGCAATACAGAAAATACTCAATATGATTTCAACAAAACAATGTAATCACTTTTCTCTGGCAATGCACTCCCCCCCTTGATGCAATGCAAGGAAATGGAAGGAAAGCACACAGTTCTCAGAAATGCAAACAAATGTAATTCAGTTTACCCCAGCAAGCTTAGACTATAGAAGTTTGAAACACAGGCCCAAAATGCTTTTATATGTGCTGGCAATGAAGTGAAAAATATGCTAAAATGCTTTTAATTCCCTCTAGAGGTCCAGGGTGAGTGGTATCTAGTTAATATTAGTCCAGGCTCACTCTAGCAATGATTCAGGGATGGTTCTTAAGAGGCAAACAATTTTTAGCAAGGAAGCTGCTGTTTTCACACGTGGAGAAATTTGCAAATCGCGGCAAACTCGCGAGCGCGTTTTTCGCGATTGCGGCAGAACTCTAGGGATGAGGAATGCGGTTCTAGGTTCGTTGAAAAGCGAAGATTCCCAGCTTTCTGAGGAAAGTTACTGCAAGTCTCTAAGACAAACGGTCACGGAGATATGAGCGATTAAATAAAGGTAGTTTTTCGGATTTGGAATGTTAAAATTCAAAGTGACAAGGGACAGTTTTGCAAAATGACAAGGTACAACTTCTAGGAGACAGTTCTGGTTAGATTAAAATAGATTGAATTATATTATTTTAACTAAGAGATTGGTTCTGCACAGTTCTGCTAGGTACTCACATATATTTTAGAAATATGCCTCGCATCGGATCTGGTCAGGTTTTGGACGGGACTCCGTTCAGCTCTCTGTTCTGCTAACAGCGGTCTGGGTCAGCTCTACTCTGCTGGTCTGGTCTGGGTCTCTGAAGGTGGATAGATTGAAGTCTCTATGTTGGCTCTCTGGAGGTTTGATGGAGGTAAAGTATGGATTTTTCCGGCAGAGCGCCCGGCAGCAGATGGAAATGAAGGTCCCTATCTGTCCTGACTGTCTGCTTTTATGTGTTTTGAAGTGGGTGGAGAGGCTAAGCTTTCTAGGCCCAACCCCTTCAGAGTTCTGATAGGTTGGAGAATTCTTTGCGTTCTCACTGGAGAGCAGGATTGTGTGTCAGAATGATGTCATTTAATGGCTTGCAGCGAGGACACTCCCCTGTCAAATTGCACACAATCTATATTTGATCAAAAATACATATTTGCACAGGTACACATTTGTTTAAAATTACATGCACCCATCACATATCACAGGAGGTATACCCTGTCCAAATCTGCTCTTACTGGGGGCTTGCATTCAGAAATGGCAACATATTTCACTTTTTAACTGGTTTGCAATATCGGACATTAACCCAAATTTACACACATGTGCGCAAGGAGTATGGACATTAATTGATGAAGTGTCAGATTTTTAACATGCATACATTTTAAGTGATTTTAAGTAATACCCTCTTAACTGCTAGCTTGCCCCCAGATCATACCACCGGTTCTAAAAACCTCTTAAAATGTGGGCAGAAAAATCACCAGAATTATGGTACCACTTATAAAATTTTCACAAGTCCGCTCTATGAATGATCCATCTTTTTAGAGTTATGTTCTGGCCCCAAAGGGGTGTGGTTTCCCCCCAGCACAAGGTTGAATTTCTGGTTTTTCCAGTTCTGCCAAGCCAGCTTGCTCTCACAGGCAGTGCTCCTCCCTTTTCCTTCAAGGAGGAAGCTACATTTACGACTCCCACCAATAAAACATTTGCCTGAGTCAGGACAGGGCTTTGTTCAATTTCTTGCAGAGCCCAGGTAATTCAATCAGAGAAGTGTCATATCCCTTTTGGTGGGACAGCAAAAGGCAGCTAGGCTGGGAACACAGCTGTTGTGCAAGTCTCAACTCCCTGTCGGGGGTAGCTGGTGGCAGAAATTCAGTTCCTTAAGCCAGGCCCCAGCTAATGTCACTTTTAGTTACCCAGTTTTCTGCATTCAAATAAAACTAACCATTTTTTACATATGCAGCTAGAATGCTGATTCTAAGTTTAAAACTATGACATTTAAACAATTGCAACCTATGTGACACTCAAAAGTAGGTCACTCATTTCTTTTAAACATTTAGATTTTTAGTGTCTTTCAGTCCAAATTTACTTAAACTGCTGAAATCCACAGCTCAGCCAGGTTTGTTATAAACCTTCAAGTCACTTCAGAATATAACTTTACATTGTATCCACCTCTCAGTAAGTCTTTCTTTGGCCTGCTTTGGGTTCATTTATTCCGTGTTGTTTTAAAACGCCGGCTTTCTGATAGTGGTGAGTACTGGTAATGCACCCATTTTTGGGATTTAAGAAAATGAATTCCCCACAATTCTAGGTTGCTTTTGGCAATCAGCATTGCCATTCCCAATGGTTTCAGGCTACTGTGTGGGTAGTCCAATGGTGGTTTTAGGCAGTGCCCTTCTGTGCCCATAACATCGGCAAAATGGGTGGCAGCCTATTCTTCATGCATTTCCCTGGGCATTTTCTGGGAAGCTCTGGCCATCATGATGTTTTCAATGCCAGTACTGCACAGTTTTTGAGGTAGGGCTCGGATGCATGGGGAAAAACATCCCACAGAGACAAGGAAATCCACAGATCCAATCAGGAGGCGCAGAGACTTGTGAAAGGGAGGGGGATACTCCCCGTTGTGTTGGATACACTTTTTTTCTATTATGTCAGTTGGATGACATGTAGAAACGCTATACATGTCATAAATGTAACAGCCGTTATACTATAATGATGTTCTTTGTTTTGAATTCAAAAGCAATAGATCCCATGGGGGAAATAGATCAAACTAGCCTGCGTCATAAAATAAGCATTGGCAAAGCCAACAGGTCTGGCTGTTTCAGTCTAGTGAGTAAGATGTCTTGTAAGATGTTGTGTTTTCCATGAATTGAAAAAAAAGGAAAAACGTCTTAGGGCCTGATTTACAAAAGTGTTTTTCAATGGAAAAGTCCCCTTCAAAAACGCTTTCTAAATCATGCCCGTACACTCGTATTTACAAAGCCAGATGAATAGGTTTTGCCAGTGCTTGTCAAATGGAATCTCTATTCAAGAAAATGTGACTGTTCATATTGTTGCATTGCACCCTATGAGCTAGTTCTGCACATGCACAAATATAAATAATATAAATATGGACTGTCATATTTGATGTATTAATGTGGTAAATACAGTGCAGACAGGACTGCCGGAGGGTCACTTGTTTAAGAAAATACTAAAGTCTGGGAATCTGTCAAACGGAGGACGTTTTAAGGGGTTTCGGAGCACAGGATGCAGCTGTGAAAGTTACTGTTTCTGGTGGGCCTGGTGAACAGGCGCTCTGTTGTCTTTATAGGCTCAGCATGTCCAGCACTGTGTGATCTTTATAGGCTGAGCATGCAGAGCATTGTGACATTTTTATAGGCTGAGCATGTCCAGCACTGTGTCATCGTTATAGGCTGAGCATGCAGAGCACTGTGACATTTTTATAGGCTGAGCATGTCCAGCACTGTGACATCTTTATAAGCTGAGCATGTCCAGCACAGGATACGGGCAGAAACAAGCATCATACTGATGGGATATTCATGTTGTACTTGAAAGGACATTGAGACAGGCGGTTGCATCTAGAGCAGTGGTCTGCAACCTGTAGCTCACGCTCGTGTGGCGCAGGTCCAGCCCTGCTTCACCCAAGCCAGAAGCAACCACAGTGGTAGCAGTGGGTAACCTACAAGTCACATTCCAGCATCCCACCCTCTTAGAGGTCGGACTCCAGTAACTGGATGGGAGTCAATCGCATTTTAATACATTGAATCGGACTCTGATGGAACAGATTCCCCCTTCATGTACCGGTTCCAGATATACATTTGTTACCTGCAGGGTTGCCCGAGTCAAGCCCTGATGAAGGCAGTTTTCACCACAATCTACCGCTGAAACGTGTTGTTCACCGGAATACCCACATTTGAACCACCAGCAATTGACTGTTACTGGAATGTGTTCCGGAAAACCACTTCGGCAGACAACAGACCCCATGAACCGACATTTCGAGTCAGAAATAATAAAGCTAGTGTTAAAACTTATATTGGATTGCCTAGTACGGGTAGTTTTATGTTTACAATTACCTGTTCTTGGTTACATTTCTTTATTCTTAATTTTCGCCTCATTTTCACCTCAGACCTTTCAAAGCTGTTTGTCAGGAACCCCTGGGGAGCATTTGTGTTTCTGCTTTTATACTTTCTTGTTTTTTGGTCCGCTCTACAGATTGAAGTATGTCAGGATAACTGGAATGTATATGGCCTATAAATTCACCTTCTTTTATTTGCAAATGTATTGACTTGTATTCATCCCATTAGGGAATTCACCTAATCTATAATTTCAATACAATATTTACAATCACACTATTCTTAAAGTTATCAACACACTAGCAGCTATGAAACTACGTAAATCTAAACCACGTACCCACTTAAACACCTGGTACACCCCACACCTTAAATCGCTCAGGAAAATTAAAAGATCTGCAGAGTCATCTTGGAAAAATACCTCATCCTTATCAAATAAGGCCAACTTTACTGCGGCCTCTTTCAACTACAAAATAAAAATAGCCATATTACAAGCCAAAAAAGACCACTATAATGACTGCATCTCCAAAGCTGAATCTAATACCAAGGAACTCTTTAACATCTTGAAGGAGTTAGAATCTCCTGTCCCACCTCCTGACACGTGCATTAAAGACTCCCAATGGTGTACTAACATACAGAATGCACTCCAGGATAAAATTAACATGCTCCAAAATAAAATAGAAATTAAGAAATCGCTCATTAACAATGCAGACCCTATCACTAATTCACACTCTACTAACAATAATGAACAACCCCAATTAAATTTCTCACCACTGTCTAGTAAAGAAGTAGAAACCATTATAGTGAAACTCAAACAATCAAATTGCAAAGAAGACACTTGTCCTGCACCTCTTATCAAGGAAGCTGCTAAGGAACTAGCCCCTTTCATCACTAGAGTCATCAATGGTTCCTTCGAATCAAGCATAGTACCTAACAATCTGAAGGATGCGTGGGTACTCCCACTACTAAAAAAACCTTCACTAGACCCTAATAACCCATCTAACTACCGTCCGATCACAACGGTCCCTTTTCTGTTACAAATACTTGACCGTGCAGCATGCTTGCAAATACAACATCACTTAGAGTCTAATAACTTACTAGGACTGAGGCAATCAGGATTCAGACCCAGACAGAGTACTGAAACTGCCATTAATGACCTCAAAACCAAAATCCAGTCACTGAAAGAAAAAGGTAACCTGGCCTTGCTTCTTTTACTAGACTTATCTGCAGCTTTCGATTTGGTGAATCACAAGATTCTATGCAAACACCTCTCTACTGCTGCCCACTTCTCAGACCAAGCCAACGCCTGTATTGAATCCTTCCTCAATAACAGCTCTATGAGGGTCTTTGCACCGTCTGCCTCTGCTTCACCAACTCCCATCACTTGTGGGGTGCCCCAAGGCTCCTGTGTGTCTCCTACTCTCTACAATGTATTCACCAAACCACTTTTTGATGAGCTTGACTATCTGGCGTCACTTTCACCAACTACGCTGACGATGTCCAGATACTCATCCCCATCACTGGTGATCATTCTGTGGATAGTAGGACACTCAACATCATCTACCTTATCATACAAGCTTGGATGGCGAAGCACGGGCTCTGTCTTAATGATGATAATACAGAGCTGCTCCTCCTAGTCTCCCCTGCTAAACTGAACAACTTGGATGCACTATTCTCCTCATTCAACATTGACGGCAACATAATTAAAGTAGCTAACGTAGTGAACACTTTAGGAATCTATCTAGATTCTGCATTAACATTAACTAGACAAGCTAACGCTATAGCCTCCTCATCCGCCTACACGTGCAAGCTTATTACAGCCTGCCGCCCCTACCTATCCACAACCAACTGCATTACAATAGCTAGAGCCCTAGTCCTCTCTAAGCTGGATTATTGTAATGCACTATACCTGGGTACTTCCATACAAAACCTCAATAAAATGCAAGTTCTGCAAAATAGCGCCATTCGGGCAGCGCTGAACATTCCAAGAAATTCGACATATCGGAAATGAGACAGTCACTAAAATGGCTCAACATTAACCAAAGAATAACCTACAAAACACTCTCCCTCACCCACAATTGTCTCGCCAACCAAGCCCCCTCATACCTATCTGACACCATTTCCCACCACACATCTACACGTCCCATTAGATTAGCCATGAGGCAGTGTGTCAAGATTCCTCGCTTCAAGCTACAATGAGCAGGTGGTGCTAGCTTCCCTGTCCTTGCTGCCAAAACATGGAACACCCCCCCACTGTCCTTAAGAGATGAACCATCCTATCAATTATTCCGGAAAAAGACCAAAGCTTGGCTTGACGGGCAAGAATCCAGACCCTCCATTTAATGATGTACTAAACTTGCTTTCCTCTTTGTATAGATGTCCACCCTGCACATTTGTATAGACCCCACTCTATCTCCTCAGGTTGGTTTTGTCATGTATATCTGGAAATTGACTTTGTCATATTGCTGCATATTTGTATAATTCTGTCGCATTGCTGCTTATTTGTAAATATTGTGAAATTGCTTTATCTTGTTTCTTCATAAACTGTCTGTATTTTAGCAATATGTAAGATTAGCACCGAGATGCCTAAGGACTTGGAGCGCTCTATGAATAAATAAACTAAACTAAACAAAACACTTTTCTGTATTTCATACAGGTGCTTGTACAGTCTGACTTCATGTTTGTTTGTCCTCTAATTGGCCACACAAAAAAGCATTTGAACCAAAACTAATATATGGGTAGAAGCTCAGTATTTACCACTACTTTTCCCCGTTGACTGTTTTTCACTAATTACATTTGAGCAGTATATGGGTGTTTTGAGTGCATTGAAGTGGACCAACAATGATGGGACAACTAAATTAAGTAACCCATTCATGATGACTACAGAACATACTCAGAATCTGTTTTTATGCTATGTATCCCAGTGGTAGACTTTCTGTTTTGATGATCATGTCTAGCACTGTGTCACCATTATAGGCTGAGCATGTCCAGCACTGTGTCATCTTTATAGGCTGTGAATGCCCAGCACTGTGTCATCTTTATAGGCTGAACATGTCCAGCAGTGTGTCATCTTATAGGCTGAGAATGCCCAGCACTGTGTCATCATTTTAGGCTGAGCATGCCCAGCTCCGTGTCATCATTATAGGCTGAGCATGTCCAGCACAGTGTCATCTTTATAGGCTGAGCATGTCCAGCACTGTGTCATCATTATAGGCTGAGCATGTCCAGCACAGTGTCATCTTTATAGGCTGTGCATGTCCAGCACTGTGTATCTTTATAGGCTGAGCATGTCCAGTACTGTGTCATCTCAATACTCAGAACCGTGTCATCTTGTGTAGGCTGAGAATGTCCAGAATGGGGCATCTTTATAGGATGAGCATGTCCAGCACCATGTATCTTTAAAGGCAGAGCATGCCCAGCATCAAGTCATCTTTATAGGCTGTGCACGACCAGCACTGTGACATCTTTATATGCTGAGCATGGCCAGCACCATTACATTTTTATATGCAGAGTAAAAGTATAATTGATTGCCTGAGCAAGTGGAACCCACTACAACAAGCATCAAGTCATCTTTATAGGCCGAGCCTGCCCAGCACAGGGATATCTTTATAGGCCGTTCATGCCCAGCACAGTGACATCTTTATATGCTGAGCATGCCCAGCACAGTGACATCTTTATATGCTGAGCATGCATAGCACTGTGACGCCTTTATAGGCGGAGCATGCCCAGCACTGTTACATCTTTATAGGCTAAGCATGCCCAGCACAGTGACATCTTTATATGCTGAGCATGCCCAGCACAGTGACATCTTTATATGCTGAGCATGCATAGCACTGTGACACCTTTATAGGCGGAGCATGCCCAGCACTGTTACATCTTTATAGGCTAAGCATGCCCAGCACTGTTACATCTTTATAGGCAGAGGATGCCCAGCACTGTGACACCTTTATAGACGGAGCATGCCCAGAACTGCGGCATCTTTATAGGCTGCCCATGCCCAGCACTGTGGCATCTTTCTAGGCTGTGCATGCCCAGCACTGTGCCATCTTTATAGATTGAGCATGCCTAGCACTGTGTCATCTTTATAGGCCGAGCATGCCCAGCACTGTGTCATCTTTAGAGGCTCAGCATGCCCAGCATTGTATCATCTTTATAAAAGTATAATTGATTGCCTGAGCAAGTGGAACCCACTACAACAAGCAACTCATGCAGAACGATGCGGTACTCCAATGCCATGAGGAAAGAAGACACTTTCTATTTCTATTTCTATGCATCCTGGCGCTACATTGAACAAAAAAAACGAGCACAGAAAGAAAAACAACACGAAAAAAAACAATATTAAGGCCTGCCTAGGCAAATAATCTAGTTTTCACAGTTTTTCTGAAGGTGACATGATTATTTTCTTTCCACAGATGCTCTGGGACCTCATTCCAGGCCTGTGCTATCAGAGTAGTAAAGGACCACCCATTCCCCTGAGTTTTCTTGAACTGGTGGACAATTAGGCTGCGTACACCAGAGGACCTTCTAACTGGCTTATAGAATTCAAGTTTCTCCTTCAGGTAGCACGGTGCAGTCCCAAACAGACACTTATGTTCTAGCGTGCGCATCTTAAACTGTACTCTGGCTACCACAGGGAGCCAATGAAGTTCCCTGCGAGCCATACATACCTGGTCTTTACATGCAATGGTGTACACTATGCGTACAGCTTCATTTTGAAAAAGAAAAAAGAAAAAGAAAAATCCATCTTTTAAATTTGGTACAAAATTTTTAAATATTCTGGATGTTTTTCGACACGCTGCCCTAAGACTTTTTTTCTGGTGCCCCCACAACTCTTTGATGTCCAAGTGCTGGAAATGCACAACAACTGGTGTGCCTTCCTGTGCCGTCCACGTAGCAATTCCAATATGGCTGCCGCATTCTTCAGGCTGTGAAGGCAGTCAGAGTGCCTTCAAAGCTACCTCCCTGCAAGCCTAGTCCCAATTAGGCAGCATATATGTAGCATCACAAAGGGGCAGAGACTGGATAACTATATATAACTGTGGTTTATTATATGTCTACATAAAGAAATGGTTATTTAGATAAATAATAAAGGGGATATAAATGAGGAGTCTCTGAAGAGAGGTGCTTCAGTATCTCCAACTGTCTCTCCAATGTTCTCCTTCCTCCTCCGCATTCTCCTTCTGGAATCCTTATAGATTCCACATTCATGCAGCTGATGTCACCATGCTACACATCCCTCTTCTTTCTGAAGAAGACGCTACTCTCCGTAGTCAGATAGATACAACGGTCTCTGATACCTTCTTCCAAACCTTGATACATATGTCTTCATAGCCATTGGAACATGTATGGAATTATCTAGTAAGGAAATTTTCTGTTTCTCCCTTTTTTCAACTACATCACTTTTATCCATACTCTCACCACTGACTAATCTATTCACTTCCATAACCCTACCGTTATTCCACACCCTTCCATCACTGGTTCGCACCGCATGTTTGAACACCTCAATCACTTGAATGGGATCCGACCACTTAATACCTTTCACTCTCAAAACTTCCGGCAACTTCCAATGCCTCATTACCTCTGAATCTTTTCTTGTCATGCCATGCCTTATTCCTACTTTGTCTCTGTCTAATCATATCAACCGCATCACTGGTTTCCACACCCATTCTTACCACCTCACTCATCCATCCAGGACACAATTTAGTGATGGCTTTTCTACCTCTGCTTAATTCAAATGGTGATACACCAGTAGAACAATGTGGAGTAAACCTGTGTGCCATATTGACATTCCTAAATGCTTCTTTCCAGCACACTCCATTTGCCCATGCCCATCTAATGGCATCTTTCAGAATCCTGTTGTACCTTTCTACTACACCATTTGTCTGTGGATGATAGATCGCACTAGTAATATGTTTTATCGACTTCTTTTCTAGATAATCCTCCATCTCTCTCGACACAAATTGTGGACCATTGTCAGATAGGATAACTCCTGGATATCCTTCCCGACCACATACTTCTTCTATGAAACTGATAATATTTCTAGTCGTGACACTCGACATCATCTTCACTTCTGCCCATCTCGTTAGAATGTCAATCATAACCACACAAAACGTTTGACTGCCCTCACTACATATAGGACCCATAATGTCCATTCCAACTTTCAACCATGGTCTGTTTGGCACATCAGTCATGACCATCGGGTACTCATTGCTCACACACCCTTTATCTGATTTACTACAAAGGATACAGTTTCTTGTGACTCTCTCGATCTCCGCATCACATCCTGGCCACCAGTACGTATTTCTTATCCTGGATTTGGTTTTGGAGATGCCTTGGTGACCTTCATGACCTAGATCGATAATCTTCTTTCTCAAATTTTCAGGTGGAATCAGTCTATCTCCTCTGAGCAAATATCCATTTTGCACACTTAACTCATCCCTAACACTCCACAGTCCTTGTACATTCGCTTCCTTAATCTTGTTGAGCGGTACTTGTCTTCTGTGTATATTTTCTATCACAAATTGTAACTTGGCATCTTTACTCATTCCTTCAAACCACTCCTCCTTAGTGACAGCTGTGTCCTGTACAACACATATAATTTCCTGTTGGTTCTCTTCACAATCACTTTTGTTTTCCTCTTGGGTATTCGTAAGTCTAGATAAACAGTCTGCAGCATAATTCCTGACTCCTGGTATATACTTAACCACCACATTGAACTCCTGCATCCTATGTACCCATCTCCGTATCCTTGCCGACACTTTGTCCAATCCTTTGTTCATAAATAGTTCTACAAGTGGCTTATGGTCTGTATTTACTTCAAATTGCGTTCCCCAAACAAAGCTCCTGAACTTATCTATGGCCCAAACAATGGCTAGGGCCTCTTTTTCAATAGTCGCATACGATTTTTCTGCTCCTTTTAATAATCTTGAAGCAAACGCAATTAGCTTCTCCTCTCCATTATGCACCTGTGCCAACACCGCACCTAAACAACATTGCTGGCATCTGTCGTTATTACTGTTCGCTGCCCTCTTATAAAATTCTTCAGTGCCGGTGCAGTTTTAAGAGCATTCTTTATGTATTCAAAATCTCTTTCACACTCCTCATTCCACTCATATTTTACGTTCATCCTGGTGAGATCCCTCAACGCAGCAGTGTGATCGGCAAACTTCCTGCCATATTTAGAGTAATACTCAGCCATCCCAAGAAGGTTCTTAGTTCTTCTTTGTTACTCGGCTGGGCCAAATCATTGATTGCAGTCAACAAATCTGGCTTTGGTGCAATTCCCTGTTCCGATATTACATGACCTAAATACTCAATTTTTTTCTCTGTAAATCTTAGATTTCTCTTTACTCAACGTCATGCCCATTTTGTGCAACTTTCTTAATGCTCCATCCAAAATCCTGTCATGTTCCATTTGATCTCCAGCAAAAATAAGAATATCATCTTGAAAAAATATAATGCCTTTATCACCATCAAAAACGTGATGCATGGTCTTCTGAAATACAGATGCTGCTGATATAAGGCCAAATGGCATTCTCTTATACTGGTATAAACCCTCCGGAGTTATGAATGCTGTCAAATGTCTCGAATCCTTGTGCAAACAAATTTGATGATACGCTGAAGTGAGGTCCAGGGTCGAAAACACTTTCGCCGGTCCCATTGTTGATAACAATTCCTGGATGTTAGGAAGTGGGTGCCTCTCGGGGAATAATGCACTTGTTCAACTCTCTGAGTGCGATGCATACTCTTACTTTTCCAGAACTTTTCCTTACCACAACAAGCGGTGACACCCACTCTGAAGCATCAATCTTTTCTATTATGCCTTCTTCCTCCAGTTTCTTCAGTTCACTTTTGACCTGATCTCTCATTGCTTACACCTTAGCTTTTGTAGATCTATTTTTGAAGACTAATTCCGCTTCAAACCATCCAAGAATATCTATCTTGATACCTCCATAGGCATTTGGCTTAATATCCGATTATTCATAACCACCTTGGTCCAATTCTCCTCCATATTTTTTCAGGTAATAACTTGTATTTTGCTCCTGAATCAGTCATCATTCTTACTGGCTTATTATTTATCCTAATAATAGTCTTCGGACTTTCCAATTCTACTCCGTCCACTGTGCTACTGACAGCAAATACACACTCTTCTTCCTCATTTTCTTCTGAACCACCGATCCAGTTCATGTTTGCTTTATCTATCCGGCAACATTTAGCCATATGCCCTTTGCCATTACAGTTTTTACAAATAATGTGGATAGCTGGACACTCAGGACTGTTAGCCCAGTGTGTGGCACTGTCACACCTGAAACAAGTCCTGATTCTTCCTCTACCTCTCTGATTCATTTGAGACCATCTATTATTGGCAAAACGTCCTCTGTTATAGCTTCCATATCCATGTGCAAATCCTCTGCTTTTCATATCACCACCGTATTTATAAGTACTTTGTGCTCTAGGTTCCTCCTTCCGTCTCACAACAGCACTTTGATTGTTGAATTCATCAGCTTTTGTAATTTGAATTGCATTGACAGCACTTTCCGATTTCACTGTGGAAGCCTTCACTCTTTCTTCCAGTGTCTTTACACAATTCTCCATATGCTCCACTTCCTTGGCTATCTGGAGTACCGTATCTAGATCAGGATCATCTTCTCCCCATAGTCTCTCCCTGATCTTAGCACTATTGCACTCCAACATAAATTGATCCCTAAGTCTCTCATCAAGTTGTGGTCCGAACTTGCAATTCTTCGCTAATTTCCTCAAGACCGTTATGAACTGCTCCACACTTTCTCCACTTTCCTGTGACCTCTTGCCAAACTTATATCTTTCCAAAATCGTACTCAACTTCTTTTCATAGTGTTTATTAAGCTTGGCAATACACTTTTCATACTCATTCATATCCCCTTCACCATCAGGTAAATTAGGCAAGTCCTCAAACTTTTCTTGTCCTGCTGGTCCCAAACAGTGGAGTAACAGTGCTTTCTTCCTCTCTACACTGTAGTTTGCTCCACACACCACTGAAGCATAGTGCTGAAACGACTTCAACCATCTCTTCCATGGTAAATTCGGTTCTCCAGCCTCCAGCAGAAACATGGTTGGTGGTGGAATAGTGTGCATTACCGCAGACTCATTTGCACTTCACTGTACTATTCTCTGTCCAGCCACTTTCTCTTCTAATTGGTGCACAATTTCTCCAATATATGTTGTTGCCTGTGAATGATTTGCACTACTTTATAATAATCCCTTAATTTCTCATCCAGTACTATCTCTTACACTGTCCATGTACTGGGACGAGTAGGAGCGAATAATTCGATCCTCATTCACAAAAATTATTATTTTTTTTTTTTTTTTTTTAATTCTAAATTAGCACCTCCACCCGCTCAGCGGTCATAAATTAAATTTGTTAAAAATAACTGTTTCAAACAGTTATAATCCGTCGTTGAAACTTTGGGCCTTGTTACTACGGCCGCCGTAGATCCACTCGTATTAATAATGAATTTCAAGATGGCCGCCCGCACGCAACGTACGTCAGGACGTTGCGGGTCCTTTACTTGAAAGCGTTCGCTTTCCTTCACAATGCGAGCTCGCGATCTCTGCACAATGCGAGCTCGTGCTCCGCTCGTGAGCCTAGAGCGCTCGCGCATACCCCCTACTGCAACGGTGAGTTTTGTCACGAGGCCCTTCGTGCCTCTCCTCTCATGTTTACACGAAGCACACGGCAATGGGAACGCGACTTACTTGCTGGTCGACTTTACTGATGCACGGGGGTGTGCAGGGTTCTTCAGTGATCACGTTCACCTGCTTACACGCAGTTTCTTCTCCTCACTGCCGTGATTGCTGATGCCTCGTCGCCACATGTAGCATCACAAAGGGGCAGAGACTGGATAACTATATATAACTGGGGTTTATTATATGTCTACATAAAGAAATGGTTATTTAGATAAATAATAAAGGGGATATAAATGAGGAGTCTCTGAAGAGAGGTGCTTCAGTATCTCCAACTGTCTCTCCAATGTTCTCCTTCCTCCTCCGCATTCTCCTTCTGGAATCCTTATAGATTCCACATTCATGCAGCTGATGTCACCATGCTACAATATACTATCCTATTGGAGACCGGTAGGCTTTAGCTGGCCCCCTCCCCAAAATCCCACTTCCTAAGGCGCTGTCTGTTCCCCTGTCCGTTGCCTGGCCGGGTCCACGGGACCTCCCTTACTCCCCTCCCCCCATATCCAATGGAGGCAGAAGGATACAATCTATGGAACATTCATCATCTCGCTGAAGGTTAGATCCCTCATCCAAAAAAAAAAGAATCGGACTCACTGTATTTCCTACTGTCCTGTAAAAACTCCCATTTAACTGTGCTTAGTGGCCTTCATTGTGTTTCAACTGTCCTCTAACAACTGCGTTTAGCCATGCCTACTGGCCTTCATTCTGTGTTCCATTGTCCTGCAGCCCAAAAAATTGCATTTACCCATGCCCAGTGGCCTTCATTGTGTTTTCCACGGTCCTGCAAAAATTGCTGCGCCTAGTAGCCTTCATTGTGCTTTCTATTGTCCTGCAAACAAAATTGCATTTAGCAGTGCCTAGTGGTCTTCATTGTGTTTTCCACTGTCCTGCTAAAATTGCTGCGCCTAGTGGTCTTCATTGTGTTTTCTACTGTCTTTCAAAAATCCTTTATTGTGCCCAGTGGCTGCTTGGTTGTTCCATTAGTTGTGTCCACCACCTTTTGACTCCCATCCCTCCTTGGTACCCCTCACCCTACCCCCCTTCCTTCTTGTACCTCAGTACATCAGACTGGTAAGTGTGTACCACTATAGCTAACTATGTCGCTTTCTATCTCTCCTATCCTCTCTAATTGCTTCACTATCTCCTATCCTTCTCCTATCACTAAAACTGGCTTGAAGAAACTTAAGAAGGACATACTGGGATCCAATCCAGGCCTCCCTATTGCTGACATCTCAATGTCAGGGATCTGCCAGAGAGACTCTCGCCGACATCCACTTTTTCGTTAACTCACCTGACCTATGGACTCGCTACATGGTCGGCTTTCTCCCTCCTTATCGCCTCTTCTCCCATTAATGGTGGTACTCTCTGGGAGGTTCTCTTTGCCATTTCTAGAGTCATCGCCAATGGCTATTTCAATGGAACCATCTTGGTTCAGGGTCCTCAACCCAACCTTCTTCACTTTGACAGGCTCCTCCCTCGCCTATCTAACCTCACCTGTCACGTCGGCCATGCTCCCCCTCCATCTGTACCTCCCTCCTCCTCTGCACTGACGCCCTTGCCCAATGCACCTTCCTCATCCTCTGCACAGGCTCCCCTGCCCACTGTGACTTCCTCATATGCACTAGCATCCCAGAATTGCTGCACTGTCCTGGCTCCCTTATCTGCCTTGGCCCCTCCGTCATCCTTCACTATCTCTCTGACCCACCTGACATCTTGGGGGGGAACCACCGACCGCTGCGCTCCCCGCGCGGAAGATCCTCAAAGATGGACAGCTGCTCCACATTGCCACGCTAACACCCGCTCTGCTGTTAAACACTCATTAGACATCTGTAACATACTCAAACTCATGGACCTACATGTGCTTGCCATCACGGAGACGTGGTTCAAGGACACCTCTGTCACAAGCTTTGACATACTCCCCCCAGAAGGTTACAAAATCCTCTCTCCACCCAGGCCACTGATCTTCCCAGAATGGATATCTCTATCCATCATCCCTACTCAAGCCTACTCCTCCTTCGAGTGCCTAGTCTGCAGGCTCTCACTTTCTCCTAAATCTTCTCTCCACATAGCCACCTTCTATCGACCAGCAGTCCACTCTTTTGCTCTCGGAATGGGCGAACCTGGTGTTAGGCAGAAACCTGTGCAGTTCCCTCTGGGACCACTGCAAAAGATTTAGGACTACAGGTCTTTGGCAGTAAACCCACTTGGTAGCAGTCTGTACCACACAGATTCACTTGGTAGCTGTGGCTGAGCAGTCAGACTTCCCTCAAGAAGAGTTAGGCAGTATACAGAGTATTCACAATAGGTCAAGAGAACACAGTAGAACAAGTAAACACTGACCAGGGCTTGGTGTAAAAGAGATATAATTATTTATTTAAAACCACATCTAGAAAAACACACAGGCACTAATAGTAAGCAATTCAAAAACATGGTCACTAAAAGATATACATTCCCTTAAAAGAATATTAGACAAGTCTTAAGTAAAGCCCCACTTATTTTCAGACAGCGGTGAGCGCTTAACGTAGATGGCACTCTAATAGTTCATTTTAAAAAGGGAGAGAAGAGCAGAGAACAAGTTGAAACAGATCCCAACACTTTTATCAGAACATAACAAGCGAGGAAGGCAAAGTAAAACCGTGAAGTTAGAGTTCAAGAGGCCGGATCCACTTTCAGAGGATCCAAACGAAATGTGTCCAAGGTCACACGGTTGCAGTGCACAAAAGTCTTGTAAAGGTTCAAAAAGGAGTTGGACCAAAGAAAGGGACCAGTTAGAGGGTCAAGGCGGCCAGCCAAGTCCAGAAGGTTAATGGGTTATTACCTTGTAGCAATCTTTAGTAGTACCTTAAAGTGGTGAGAAAGCTCCAGCGGGGGCAGTTGTTCCTGGCAGCGGGTGCAAGTCTGTGCTTCGTCCGGGGGGAGGGGGGATCTCGTCGTGGAGGAAGACAGGAGTCTGTTGCACTGCCATGGAAGAAACCAGCCGCAGAGTTTCTCAGGGACAAGGAGCGGTCTGGTGATTTGCGGTTCAGTGGTGAGTGGCTATCCGGCCGCCGGGGTGCTTGGCATGGGCAGTTCGACCACAAACCGGGCTGGGGTGCGAAGAAAGGAAGGTAAACTGGGTGTGCCCACCAGTCAGGGGAAGAAGCCTCTCCAGCCGGGAGATCTTCTCTGTCGTCGTGAAGTGGTGAGTCGGTTCTGCAGGGCTCCACCGGTGGTGTCGTCGTGGTAGGTCGGCTCAGCTTCTCCCTCGTCGGATTCTCAGCTCCTGTGGCAACTTCTGAAGTTCCAGTCCCCAAAGCCCTGCTTTTATGCAGAAAACCCCCATTCACTCAGCCTAGCTGTCACTCAAACATGCTAAGTGGTGAGCCGGCCGGCTCACCACTTGGGCCAATCACACAAGAGTGCGACTTGAGTTACCAAAGGTAACTCAGTCCAGGGTGCCTAAACCCCCTCCCACACCCACTGTGCTACACAGACAGAGTGGCACTACTTTTGGAGGCTTCTGTGGAGAAGCCTGCCAAAAAGTGGAACAAAGGGCTCGACTTGGGTTGGAGTCACAGAAGAGAACACAAACGCCATTTTAGAATCGAGTCTTGGCAAAAAATACCAACCGGCGAATTAATATTAATTAAATAAACCGGCGGTATGTTCGAGGCTATGAGAATTAAATAATTAAAGTTGGTAGCCTCGAACAATGGGAAAATCCCATTGGAAAATATTCGCGGTCGAATATAAAAAGTAGTTTCCACTGCCACCAGCCAAAACTCGATCAGGGGGGACGGAGACGTGCCCCCTCGACTAACAGACCCCGGGGCAATCGAATTGCCCCGACCAGTACGTCCACAATATGATGGTTTGTAATGGTTTCTGTTAATAATTTGGGACCAGTAAAGCCAATGGTGACTTTACATGCCCTGGGAGACAGTAGTCAGTCCCAGGGTATGGAGTCTATGGTGGGGTGTCACTATGACACCCCTGTGTTACTGCACGGAGGGTGCTGTGTAACACACATAGGAAGAACACATGAGACCCTATGGAGTAAAGGACCCCATAGCCCATAAAACACATTACCAGTCAAAGGGAATACCATAAATCATGTCCAAGAGTGGGTGGAAAAGAGTCTCACTCTTGGCAGATGGAAAAAAACAACTCCCGAAATCCAGCAAAGCTGCTGGGGGACTCACTAGGTTAGGAAATTCAGCCTAAAGAGAGAATTCTCCCTAACACCCTGGCCTCCGCTCTACTCTCCTCCTCTTCTCATCTCCTCCTGATGGGTGATCTCAACATCCATATGGACTCTCCTGACTACTCAAAACCTTTCTGCAACCTATGCGACTGTCTCACCCTCTCTATCCAACCCTCTGTCCCCACGCACACAGTGGGCCACACTTTGGATGCTATCATCTCTACTGACATCCCTCTCTCTATCCCTCTCACTAACTCTCTCTCTTTGACTGACCACAACACACCTGAAGCTCTCCTCTCCTCTTGCAGCAACACACCCGGCACAGCCACTCTGTTTCAAAGACATCAGATCCATGAAAAAAGTGACAGTGGCTGCCTTTGCCTCCACCTACTCTCCTTCTCCCATTCCTGCGGCTGACTCCCACCCTGACACAGCCCTTGCTAACTTCAATCTCTCGATCTCCAACACTCTTGACACTCTTGCCCCTGTCATGAGGGTCTGACTGAAAACTGCCAAAATGTGCAACTCTTGGTACGACTCTGATCTGGTTGCCCTTAAACGCAAGTGTAGGGCTGCTGAGCAGAAATGGAACTCGTCAGGTGGAACCTCTGCTCAGAGAAAAGAGTCTTTATTCAAGCCTGCATCTCAGCGGCATCAAGCAACACGGCTGAACTTTTAAAAGTCTGCAAGGAACTGGACAATCCTGCAGAAGCAGCTTCTTCTGTTACACCCACCCAGGACCTCTGCTCGGCCCTGGCTGCACACTTCATCACAAAAACCCAAGACATCCTTTCCTCCCTTTCTTCCACACCACATCATACACCAACACCTCTGGAGCCTCCCTTGGCCCCTCCACCACCCTCTCTTCTCTCACTCCCGTCACACCTGATGAGGTCACCAGACAAGTCCGGTCTATGAATGCTCATCCAAACAGGTGGACCCATGCCCCTCAAAAACCATTAAGACAATATTGACTCCCTCGCCCCAGCCTTGGCTGATCTCTGCAATCTCTCCTTTTCCACTACAGTTTTCCCAAATGCCCTTAAGCACTCCCTTGTGCACCCTCTGCTCAAGAAACCCTCTGCCGACCCCTCCATTCCGGCAAACTACCACCCTATCTCTATCACTCCTTTCCTGAGCAAACTCCTGGAGAATCTGGCTATCTCTCAGCTTACCCTCCACACTGAATCTATTGGTTGCTAGGGTAATCCAGATGTGACCCTTGCTCACTATTCTTAGAGAGGCACAGCTACACCCTACTGATGAGGTTCAACCAGACCGAAACACGTGTCTGGGGTTGCTGTTGGTACTCTTGTTCAGAGGAGAATTGCCTAGCATTTCGGTGCTGGACTGCCCCAGGGCAGGACAAAGACTGATATGTTTGGGATATTTCTTCTCTGTGAAAGATAGTGAGCTAAAGACTCTGGGTAAGGCTCTTGTAACCAGGACTCATGTCTGGCAGAGAGTCTCCCAGTACCCCCTTGTTATTTGCATATTTCAAGTAACTTTGGGTCTCACCCTAAGTTACTAGAGAATCCAGACGTGGACCCCTTGCTCACTATTCTTAGAGAGGCACAGCTCCACCCTACTGATGAGGTCCAACCAGACCGAAACACGTGTCTGGGGTTGCTGTTGGTACTCTTGTTCAGAGGAGAATTGCCTAGCATTTCGGTGCTGGACTGCCCCAGGGCAGGACAAAGACTGATATGTTTAGGATATTTCTCCTCTGTGAAAGATAGTGAGCTAAAGACTCTGGTTAAGGCTCTTGTAACCAGGACTCATGTCTGGCAGAGAGTCTCCCAGGACCCCCTTGTTATTTGCATATTTCAAGTAACTTTGGGTCTCACCCTAAGTTACTAGGGGAATCCAGACGTGGACCCCTTGCTCACTATTCTTAGAGAGGCACAGCTACACCCTACTGATGAGGTTCAACCAGACCGAAACACGTGTCTGGGGTTGCTGTTGGTACTCTTGTTCAGAGGAGAATTGCCTAGCATTTCGGTGCTGGACTGCCCCAGGGCAGGACAAAGACTGATATGTTTAGGATATTTCTTCTCTGTGAAAGATAGTGAGCTAAAGACTCTGGGTAAGTCTCTTGTAACCAGGACTCATGTCTGGCAGAGAGTCTCCCAGGACCCCCTTGTTATTTGCATATTCAAGTAACTTTGGGTCTCACCCTAAGTTACTAGGGGAATCCAGACGTGGACCCCTTGCTCACTATTCTTAGAGAGGCACAGCTACACCCTACTGATGAGGTTCAACCAGACCGAAACACGTGTCTGGGGTTGCTGTTGGTACTCTTGTTCAGAGGAGAATTGCCTAGCATTTCGGTGCTGGACTGCCCCAGGGCAGGACAAAGACTGATATGTTTGGGATATTTCTTCTCTGTGAAGATAGTGAGCTAAAGACTCTGGGTAAGGCTCTTGTAACCAGGACTCATGTCTGGCAGAGAGTCTCCCAGGACCCCCTTGTTATTTGCATATTTCAAGTAACTTTGGGTCTCACCCTAAGTTACTAGGGGAATCCAGACGTGGACCCCTTGCTCACTATTCTTAGAGAGGCACAGCTACACCCTACTGATGAGGTTCAACCAGACCGAAACACGTGTCTGGGGTTGCTGTTGGTACTCTTGTTCAGAGGAGAATTGCCTAGCATTTCGGTGCTGGACTGCCCCAGGGCAGGACAAAGACTGATATGTTTAGGATATTTCTCCTCTGTGAAAGATAGTGAGCTAAAGACTCTGGGTAAGGCTCTTGTAACCAGGACTCATGTCTGGCAGAGAGTCTCCCAGGACCCCCTTGTTATTTGCATATTTCAAGTAACTTTGGTCTCACCCTAAGTTACTAGGGAATCCAGACGTGGACCCCTTGCTCACTATTCTTAGAGAGGCACAGCTACACCCTACTGATGAGGTTCAACCAGACCGAAACACGTGTCTGGGGTTGCTGTTGGTACTCTTGTTCAGAGGAGAATTGCCTAGCATTTCGGTGCTGGACTGCCCCAGGGCAGGACAAAGACTGATATGTTTAGGATATTTCTCTCTGTGAAATATAGTGAGCTAAAGACTCTGGGTAAGGCTCTTGTAACCAGGACTCATGTCTGGCAGAGAGTCTCCCAGGACCCCCTTGTTATTTGCATATTTCAAGTAACTTTGGGTCTCACCCTAAGTTAATAGGGGAATCCAGACGTGGACCCCTTGCTCACTATTCTTAGAGAGGCACAGCTACACCCTACTGATGAGGTTCAACCAGACCGAAACATGTGTCTGGGGTTGCTGTTGGTACTCTTGTTCAGAGGAGAATTGCCTAGCATTTCGGTGCTGGACTGCCCCAGGGCAGGACAAAGACTGATATGTTTAGGATATTTCTCCTCTGTGAAAGATAGTGAGCTAAAGACTCTGGGTAAGGCTCTTGTAACCAGGACTCATGTCTGGCAGAGAGTCTCCCAGGACCCCCCTTGTTATTTGCATATTTCAAGTAACTTTGGGTCTCACCCTAAGTTACTAGGGGAATCCAGACGTGGACCCCTTGCTCACTATTCTTAGAGAGGCACAGCTACACCCTACTGATGAGGTTCAACCAGACCGAAACACGTGTCTGGGGTTGCTGTTGGTACTCTTGTTCAGAGGAGAATTGCCTAGCATTTCGGTGCTGGACTGCCCCAGGGCAGGACAAAGACTGATATGTTTGGGATATTTCTCCTCTGTGAAAGATAGTGAGCTAAAGACTCTGGGTAAGGCTCTTGTAACCAGGACTCATGTCTGGCAGAGAGTCTCCCAGGACCCCCCTTGTTATTTGCATATTTCAAGTAACTTGGGTCTCACCCTAAGTTACTAGGGGAATCCAGACGTGGACCCCTTGCTCACTATTCTTAAAGAGGCATAGCTACACCCTACTGATGAGGTTCAACCAGACGAAACACGTGCCTGGGGTTGCTGTTGGTACTCTTGTTCAGAGGAGAATTGCCTAGCATTTCGGTGCTGGACTGCCCCAGGGCAGGACAAAGACTGATATGTTTAGGATATTTCTCCTCTGTGAAAGATAGTGAGCTAAAGACTCTGGAAAAGGCTCTTGTAACCAGGACTCATGTCTGGCAGAGAGTCTCCCAGGACCCCCCTTGTTATTTGCATATTTCAAGTAACTATGGGTCTCACCCTAAGTTACTAGGGGAATCCAGACGTGGACCCCTTGCTCACTATTCTTAGAGAGGCATAGCTACACCCTACTGATGAGGTTCAACCAGACCGAAACACTTGCCTAGCATTTCGGTGCTGGACTGGCCCAGGGCAGGCCAAATACTGATATGTTTAGGATATTTCTCCTCTGTGAAAGATAGTGAGCTAAAGACTCTGGGTAAGGCTCTTGTAACCAGGACTCATGTCTGGCAGAGAGTCTCCCAGGAACCCTTGTTATTTGCATATTTCAAGTAACTTTGGGTCTCACCCTAAGTTACTAGGGGAATCCAGACGTGGACCCCTTGCTCACTATTCTTAGAGAGGCACAGCTACACCCTACTGATGAGGTTCAACCAGACCGAAACACTTGCCTAGCATTTTGGTGCTGGACTGGCCCAGGGCAGGCCAAATACTGATATGTTTAGGATATTTCTCCTCTGTGAAAGATAGTGAGCTAAAGACTCTGGGTAAGGCTCTTGTAACCAGGACTCATGTCTGGCAGAGAGTCTCCCAGGACTCCCTTGTTATTTGCAATACCGCAGAAGCAGCTTCTTCTTTTACACCCACCGAGGACCTCTGCTCGGCCCTGGCTGCACACTTCATCACTAAAACCCAAGACGTCCTTTCCTCCCTCTCTTCCACACCACAGTATACACCAATACCGGAGCCTCACTTGGCCCACTCTCCACTCACCCTCTCTTCTCTCTCACCCGTCACACCTGATGAGGTCACCAGACAAGTCCGGTCTATGAATGCTGCATCCAAACAGGTGGACCCATTCCCCTCAAAAACCATTAAGAACAATATTGACTCCCTCGCCCCAGCCTTGGCTGATCTCGCAATCTCTCCTTTTCCACTACAGTTTTCCCAAATGCCCGTAAGCACTCCCTTGTGCACCCTCTGCTCAAGAAACCCTCTGCCGATCCCTCCATTCCAGCAAACTACCACCCTATCTCTATCAATCCTTTCCTGGGCAAACTCCTGGAGAAGCTGGCTATCTCTCAGCTTACCCTCCGCACTGAATCTATTGGTTGCTTCCACGACCATCAGTCTTAATTTAGAGCATCCAGAGTCACAGAAACTGCTCTTCTGAACACCTGTGAAGACCTGCTCTCAAATCTTGACACTAACACTCTCTCTATCCTCATTCTCCTTGACCAATCCTCTGCCTTTGACACTGTTAACCACAACATCCTGATCAAACACCTCCATCAACCGCCATTCCAATGAAGGTGTCTGCGTCCAAAGCGATACTTCGAGGGACACTGTTATCCACTAATATTCGAATGGTGTCATGTTCTAGGTCAATTAGGAGTGTCGGATGTAAATACAAACCTTGCTGTTGGAGATGATCATTCAAATTTATATAGGCGTCCTTGTTTTTGAGGTTCTGTCCTCGCTTAATCTTTAGGGGAATTGTAAATTGTCGCACCTGCCCTGGGATGGAGACCTCTTCTCCCACTTGCACTTCAACCACATACGGCAGCAATTGAGCTCTGTGATATGCTTTCTCAGTGTTGTCAAAGCCCATGGGGTTACCCCCAGTCAGGACCATGTTTTGTGATCAATTGGGTCCAAATTAATTGTGAATCGATTGAGAATGTCACCGCCTAAGTAAAAGGTGAAGGGGGACATCGCTCACAACCCAAAAATTATGTTTCATGCTTTTGGCACCAATGGACATTTTTAGCATACACCTTCTAGGCAGGAGATGTTTGGAGTTTCCAGGTCCATTTCCTACTTAAACAAATACAGTTTGGCAGAATGAGTCAATTGTATCCACAGCGCTTATACCGATTATATATGGTGGCTCAAGGAAGCAGGTGTCTGGGGAGTGTGGGTATACTGCCTGTATACTACCTCGTTACAACAACAGTAAACAGACAGTTCCCAGAACACACTGCACCAAGACTGCAAGGATTGAAATACTATCTGGTGTTTATTAAGGGGTGGTCGATCAGCCTAACACGTGTTTCGAGCTTGACTGGCTGTTCATCTGAGGCTTGTATTTGGGAGTAATGATATCAGTTCGTGAGGGGATAAATTGCCATGGTATGCTCTAATGCTTTGCAGATGCGGACAAGGCTGATTACAGGGCGCAAAGTAACAAGAATAAGATTGTATTTCAATCCTTGCAGTCTTGGCGCAGTGTGTTTTGGAAACTCTCTGTTTACCATTTCCCACTTATCAATCAATTTAAACGTGGGGAATGGTCTGATCTTTTGGGAGTTTCCTGAATAATGCTTCACTGATGAAGCATCTTCTGTTATTCAAGCATACTCTGGTGAGAACAGGCTCCTTCCCCTCATTTACCTGAATGGGGACAAACAGCTGTTCACCCTTTATCTGGATTTCGGTCAAACTTTGAGCTGGTTTTTCATCAACTTTAGTCATGGGATTTGGTTTTTCATCTGATTGGGGATTGGTATACAATTTCAGAGTATTTCCTTCCAGTCTGCAATGCCACTTAAAACTGGGAGGGGGGTTACTTTTCAAAAATGGAGAAGGGTTACCATCACCAGTTTTTTATCCTACAGAGATGATAGTGATGTCTGGGCTTGATTGTTCCTAAAAATGAAATTCTATTTTGTCGGACTGTTGTTCAATCATGTAGGATGTGCCATTTAAGCTCACATATTTGGTGCTTTCTTTTAATCTGATTGGCCGGTTAGTCTGAGTCCAGAGGATATTGTTCACGCAGTCATCAGGGGTGATAAACCACTAAAGGAGGTCATTCCCAAGTACACAAGATGTGCCATCTGGAGTGGCAACTATTAACGGGTGATTCACCCTATGTCGCCCAATTTTGATCTCCAGATCCGTATTCCCTTCAATGGAAATATTATTCCCATCAAGGTTTTGGAGTTGTCCAGGAAGAGGTGTGAGGGGAATTTGGTGACTCTCCCCCCTTCCTGAATTTAGTTGGTCAAATGCCTTTTTGGACGGCAGAGTGGCTTGGGATCCAGTATCCACCAGCGCTGATAATGCACACTGACCCTGTACCTTGATGGAATCATAACATCTTCCTTCTCTATCCTCAAGGAGAAAAAAAAAATGTGCATTCTGTGCCAGCTTGGCAGTTAACCTTTGTATATTGAACTCTGACACTATGTAAACTTTTTACAGTTTTCTGTGTCAGAGTCCGGGAATCTGTAAAGAAGATTTTGCACCCGGAAACAAGTGGGATTGGGAAGTCCCCTTTTCCCCTGATTCTTTGCTATCCCCCTTTTCCTGGAGACAGTTACCTGAACCTGTTTGGGGGGTGGGGGGAGTACCTCAGTGCTTTGAGGGTTATCTGGGTGACATTGTTGGGGTTTACAAATGTGTAGCTCTCGGTCAGTCTCCATACTTAACCAGTCTAAATCAGTGTCTTATGGGACCCATTTTTTCTTGGGAGGGATCCCTCGGTCCCTGAAAGAGAAGAGTTTCTTCCCTGAATCCTCCAAAGATTCTTCTCCTTTGAACGAGATGATAAAGACTTCCTGCAAAAAAGGGGGACATTGGTGCTTTTGATTTCTCCTATTTATCCTCTGTTCCCTAGGTCCCAGATTTTTGGGGGTAGAAGATTTATGTTTGGGTTCAGAGGTTTCCAGGGATTTTGTTCTGGTGGAAAAGGAAGCTTCCTCTAGGGCTTTGCATCTCCCTTCCACCAGGGCCCCCTCCTCTGGAACCTGTTGGTTGTCAGAGGTTTATTCCTGTCATTGCTCCGGGGCACCAGACCCGAATGTTGAGTTATTCTGAGTAGCAGTTTCCAGTGGAGAGTTCTGCTGAGCCCTCAACATGCGACCCAGGTCTTGTGTTAAGTGTTCAACTTTTCGTTCCAGTTGATAGATCCTTTCTGGTTGGTAGGAGGTCTTGATCATACCGTTGGTGCTCCCGGAAAGAGTAGTTGTCCCTTCTCCCAGAGTAGCTCGGGTATTGAAAGTTTCTCAGATAACCCTCCATCCTAGGTCTTCCTTCTCACCGATTTGGGAATCTATTGTCCTGAAAGCGTGTAGAGAGAGGAGAATTGTTCTGAAAATTGGGGTTTGATGGGCATCTGGGAAAGAAACTGAGGCTGGGGGGAGTATTCCTTCCCTCCGCAGGGAAGTTCTGAGGGAGGTTTCCAGGGGCAGTACTTACCTGATTGGGCCTACCTCCCTTGTGCCGGGGAGTCCATACATATCCCAGAATCGGTCTGTTATCCTTGTATCTAGGGCTGATATAGGTGGCAGGGTCAGATGGAGCGTTGGTCTGATACCCTGCCTTGCTACCACCCAATTGGGTTGGATCTGAGGGTCTCCTCTACCTCTCATTCTGCTTTTCGGCGTTAGTGGGAGGAGTATTTTTAGGCCCCCCCATTTCCAAATCCAATATGGGAGTATTTTTCACTGCTGCTAACTTTGCAGCGGCTGGTGTCTTTTACGGTTTGGGGTTTTTATGGTTGTTTTTGTTTTCAGAGGTCTTTTGGACTTAATAAATCGGGTGGCCTGTTCTATCACCCAATCCAGGGTCCTACGCTCATGGAAGTCACTTACTAGTTGGGTCATAATGTATTTCAGGAGCGCATGGAAGTATGTTTTGGTGAACTCCCGACTATTGGTGTTCACCCACCTAGAGGTCTGAGCAAATGCTCGCTTCAGCTCTTACACAAACTCTGTAGGCAGTTGGTCTTCCCCACACTGCAGGTTGTAGGCTGCCTTGCAGGCCTCCTGAGGGTTCCTGTGAATGGAGAAGTACTTTAAGATGGCCGCCTTGTAGGTGGACCATTTTTGGTGATCTAGGTCATCTAGCCCTGGAAAGAAGCTGGAGTATTACGGGGAAAATGTCCATTTGACAAACTCCACGGAGTTTCAATCATTCATAATACCAAATGAAGTCATAATTTGGTCATAAAGCTCCAGATGCTCCCATACTGAATAGCTGGCGTTCCTATGGTAGGGAATCATAAAACTCTTTGAGCCTTATCTGCCGAATTGGGTCTTTCACAAGACCTCTCTTCAGTTTGGCAGACTTTCTTTTCCGCTGCACCCAAGTCCACTCACACTCTGACTCTCAGAGATGCTGCTATTGGTGGTCCACTCCCTGTCCTCTAGGCACTCCCTACCTCTATGAGACTGGAGATCCCTCCCAGAATGATGGGGTCTGGTCTCTTCTCCCCTGCAGTGCTGTGGGCTCTCAGGGTCATTTCCCTTGTACTCCCCTTTTCGCACAAGGGAAGTAGTCATCCTCCTTATCCCTCCTTCCAGGTATGGCAGGAAATTCCCCCCACCTCCCTGAATGTGTGGAGGTTTTTAAAATACTCTTTTGAGGTCTGCACTCTGGTTCTTCTCTGTCTGCAAAGCAGACCAGGTGGTCCCTTTGTAACTTCAGTTTCTGCCAGTCTAACTCGCTGATCTTTTCATTATAGGAGCCCTCCTGGTCAGAAGTACATGCTAGGGTATTTTTAACTTCCCAGATCCCACTGGTCCGTCTACCTTCCCTTCTACTGGGCAGATATGCATATTCATCCATATCTGATAAGGACTGACCTTCTGGCTCAGTTGGACTAGGCCTGGTTGGGTCCAGCTGCCTCATGTTTCCCTGTTCTTGAAAACTGGCAGGTATGAAATTAGCTGCACTCTGTACATATGAGGTGGTGAGTTGGCTTGAGGTCCCTGGTAGAGAGATCATTACTCTGTGATCAGAGGGGGCTTTTCCATACTCTGACTGGTTGGAGTGCCTCAAAGCCAATTTGTATTTGGTAATTTAATTTTCCAACCTCTCACATTTGGTTTCCTCAGCCCCTATCTCATGGTGATATACAGGGGCCTGAGTTTTCAATTCTGCATCAGTACTTGAGTAGCTTGTGGCACTTTATTTTGTGCCATCAAAAGGTCTCTTGAGTCCATTGTTCTCCTCACAATGGGACTCATTCTCTTTCTGAGAAGCTTGTATTGTCTGTGCATATTCAGACCTCTTCTTTTTCAGGCGACTGATCTCCTCCCCTTGGGCAATGTTGGCCTGTGTTTCCTGCTCTATGTCAAACTCTGCTTGCCTCGCATTTTCCATTAATTTTTCATTTTCTAGCCTCATGTCAGTCAGTTCCTTAGAACATAACTCACTTTTCTCCATGTCCGTCTTTAACTGACACACTTCCTGAAACAGGGTACTATTCTCTTGACACAATTTCCTATTTTCCTCCCTCAACTGCTCTCTCTGCTGTTTCAAAGTGTTAAGATCTTGGTGCATTTGATCAAATTCATCCTGAGAATTAACATTCCTAATGACTAACTGGCTATTTTCACCTTTCAGTTGTTTAAGCTGTTCTTGAAATGTGAAAATATCCTCTAAGCAGGCTCTATTGTGAACAACCTGTTCACTTAATTTGTTTTGACTCTTGCTCAGGTTTTCAACACATTCTTGAAACTCCCCTGGCAGTGCAGAAAATGGAACCTAATCAAATGTGCTAAGAGTCTACACAGGGTCTCCCCCCCCACAATTTAGTGGAAAGGATTAAGGCAGGCAGTCCCCAACACAATGCAATTTCAACAGAGCAGTGGTTTTCTATGGGGAAATAAGGTGAATGAAATTTAATAAATGGTGCGAAAGGCATATTCAGTTTCGCCACTCCCCTTGACTCCCTAATGGAAAGGGGTAAAGGCAGGTGGCTCCCCCACACAATTGATGGCTTTGGGAGATCTACTTACATTACATGGGAGCTCTATGCTCTTTGCTCAGGAAGCCCACCAGATCTCTAGGACCCTCTTTTGGTAGGCAGCACACACCAGGCCTCTTCCGCAGCAAGGTCCCTCCAGACAGGCCTCTCTCAGATAGTGCTTCCAGGTTTCCAGGCAACGTTTAAGCTGATGGCCTTGGTAGCTCCCCTTGCCTTTCTGCTAGTGGTTCCTCACTATAGTCCAGCAGCAGGCTGTCTCCCGGAATAAAGTCCTAAAAGCCCTGTTCTGATGCAAACCTGCCCTCTTATAGTGTGGATGACACTGCAACCTGTTTATAAATCCCACAGTCAGGATTAGCTAACTTGCTCCCTTCGGCTCCCATCAAGATGCACACTGGCTGCTGATAGGACCAGAAGTTGGGAGATATGTTTGATGTAGGTTGGGGGGGGGATATATACATAATTTCAAAATGACAGGGAGTTTCTAAATCTTTTGTTATGAAAAATCTCATAATGTAATAACTCCCTTGGTATTTCAAATAACCCCATGATTATACATATATCTGGGTTCTATATTTTACGGTGAATCAGACCATACTACTTTTATTTCAGCACACGTTTCCTGAGCAGAGATATCGTTCTTTGTGGTTTTCTGCTGCGCCAAAATATCTAAAAATGGGGCCATTTCCAATTTAAACCTTATTTTCATGTTGTACCACTTTGCTAACTTTCCCATTTCACAGGTGTATGAAAATGGCAGAATCATAATTTTCCACATAACCTAAATCATTTACCTCACACACTTTTTGTTTTTACAGGGTCCCAATGGCCGTTTTCTTCTGTTTAATTAGAACCCGGGGTGGGCTCCATAGGATGCTCCATTTATTTTGGAAAAACTGTGTTCAATGTTTAATCCATGGCAATGCATTACATGTGTCAGTAAGTTTCATTTTTCTCAAGTTTCCATTTCTGTTACAACAAATGACCAGCCATCTTATTTATCTGTGTTTATCTTAACATTTTCTTCTGCTTGGCTTCAAAGGGTCCTTGACTGGAGCTTAATGTACAGTTTATGGGAAGCTTGACCTTAAGTTCACTTCTGCAGGACACGTTATCAGTAACTCCCAATAATCCAATCTTACTTCTTTGTATCGCTTAGCCTTTAAATTGACAACCAGACAATCTTCTTGGTGGGACCAGCCCCAAAAGGTCTGGTTGTTCAGACTTTCAAAGAGTCTTTGTTCAGAGCTAAATGCACTTTTTATGGGGAACCTGACCTTAAAGGTTGTTTCTGTTGGTTGTGTTATCAGCAATTCACAACACATTTGATCTATGTCCTCGTCTATTTAAGCTTATGTTTGAAACCAGTCCTGCATCCTTAGCATTCATCAAACCAAACGTCTGTGAGGTCAGGATCCAAATGCACTATTCAGTTCACAGTTCAATAGGGGATTTCAGCTCAGAGAGAACAAGTTTGCAGTTTTACCATACTGCAAGGCTAGCATATTAAATGTACCACTGATGTACCTGCAAACTTTCAATTCAGCACCAGGGCCTGTTGTTCATAAATGCAGTCTTTTCTTTATATAATTATTAGCAGAAATGGTTCCCATCTATCACACACACGACAGGCCATAGTTAAATCAGGGAGCAGTATTCAAATCTACACCAAACGAAATAGGCCTCTCTCTTACAAATGTAATTTTGCTGGGCTGAAATCAAGTCTCTTATTACTGGATAAAACAGTCTGCCATTCGACTTTATTTCTGAATTGCAAAGGCATTATTCCTCCTTTTTAGCTTCCAATTGCGCAACTATTTATTTTCATCCCATGTACACTGCTGCAGTTTTTAAATCTGTCCATGTGTAATGTATTTCTTTAATATTACAGTTGAAATGACGTGAGTATCCCTTCGGTATTACCCACACATAGGCCATTATTTACCATGTGAAACCGATGACCCCTTTAATGCTTAAAGTAGGCCTTTCTAAAATTTCAGTTCATTTGTGAAAAATAAGTGTCTTTCTCCACTTGCGCACTTGTCCATTTTAATAGAGTTTAACTAGGCCCATTTATTTCCACATCACTTGGCCTTAGTCAGAAAATGAAGTGTTTTGGTTTGGCCTGCATTTTTCAATGGATAGCACCAGCTAGCTTCACTCTTAAATCATGGCCTGACCTGGCCTGGCCTCTTTATTTCTGACATTCAGGGGATATATTTTACCCCACAAAATGCTTCAAACAATGAGTAACAGCAGGTGACGTTATCGCACACGCTCCTCTGGGGTGTGTCTCACAATAGATGCACAGTTCATACAGATCTCAAGTTGTCCTATGTCAGGTGTGAAATATTCGTCCAGCACTGGCTGTTAGGCACACATCAAATTAATTCTGGTTCTTGTAGCCCTACTTTTATTGGGTGAACAAAAATAGAAGTAATGTACAGCACTGCAAAATGATGCACAATAAAAAACAATCAGCACTTTTAAGGCATCCCTTGAGAGTAATTTCTTCTGCATATTGTTGAGAAACAAGACTGCCAATGAACGACTGAAGTTATGTGGGAAAAGTGAGTAGCAGTTTGTCCACATCACTAGCTTTAGTTTTCTTCAACATATTCACATTCAAAAGACACTGCAAACATATTGATGTAGTGTAGCAAAAGAGAAACCATTCCATTTTCCAAATTAAAGAGATCATACCATAGGTCCAGGCTCACATATAGGAAGATCTTCAGAGACCTCTGGTGAAATGCAGAGATCTGTGTACACATTGTATGTTTATGTGTATGCATAGTGTGTATTGTTATTTAAGAGACTGACAATGGGAAGCATGGTATGGCCGAACAATTTAGAGAAAGAGGTGTAACGGTTTAGTGAGAGGCCGCCCTCAACATGGGGAGTTCCTTCACACCCCATTCAGGGCCTTGCGCAACAAACTGTTTAATGGATTATTTTCTTCAGCCTTAATTCAGACGCATATCATGCCCCTTAGATCCCTCCCCCTGAGCTACCAATGAGCCAAGAACCAGGGTGGTGTACAAAAAACATATTTTTATTTATTTAGATTAAAAGTAATAGAAATTGCACAACTACACACCACCTTCATTGTGGCTCACCATTAACTTATTGTTACACAAATCAATAATACAAATTAGTTAAGGAAAAAAAACAAATCATACTTCTTTACTTTCTCTAAATTTCACTTCAAGAAATAATTAATGTGAACAATAACCAAAACAATTATAAATATAGTGCTGTGCAATTTTGATTTTCCTGTGCGCTTAAAAGCTAGCAGTTTATTTTTACAAATGTGTGCAAATGCATATGGCAATTATTATTTCACCCACACTTTCGCTTTAAAATAAACACAGGGTGATTTTGCGGTTTGTTTTTCAGACCACCCCCACATGGTCTGGTTGGGGAAGTCTGAGAGAAAAAATTGGAAAGATTTGGGAAATATTGGATTTCTGACACACCTCCACTGAAAGGCCTGTGTTGGAGAAGCTGGATGGTCAAAATGGTGATGATTTGAGAATTTAGGATTTTCAGGCCCCTCAACCCCACTTATAGGCCTGTGTTAGGAGAAAGTTGGACAAAAAGATTGGACTGATTTAAGAACAAAGACACCCCTCTTCCTTAAAGAAGTCAGGGTAAACAGGCCAAAAAGGTTTACCCAATGAAATTATAGGCTATAGTTTTTCAGCGCACGCTGGGAAGTGAGATTTGTTAATTTAGAATTTTAACAATCATCACTCTGTAGTGTTCCACAACATGGAGAATTCATTTAATTAATCTTTTTAGTTAAGTAGACACACCCCACCTCCCTAAAGGAAAAGGATTTAAGGCAAGCAGATTCCCCCACATTTTGGTTTCCCAGGCTCAGTTCTACTTACATAGAAAGCCTCTGTTTAAAGTTCAGGAAAGCCAGCTGCGTTTCAGGACACTCTGGAAAGATAGGGCAGGGGTCTGACACTCCACTCTCAAGGATGGCCTCGCCCTCTCCACCATTGTACCCAGTCAGCTTCTAGGCCTTCCTAGCAATAGACAGCTCCACCCAGATGCACTCTCAGCAATCTCCTCTGGTGTTTTCTTGCAGCTGATAGATGGTAAGTTGCAGCAGAACTCTTTTGATTGTAAATTTCAGAGGCTCTGCCCCATCCTTTTAGTGCAGTCCCCCTTATATAGCAGCGTTGACACTATCAATTTTACAAATCTTGGGGAAGTACCATGCAAGAGTTCTCGCAACTAGGATTGGACAGTTACCCTTCTCTCTACTCCCAAATCCAGCCTCCATCTCGGGATTCGTTTAGGGGTCTGGAGAAACATATGGCAATTCCCATTTACAATCGCCCTCTGTTCTCACGTCAAGTTTTGGCAAAAATGTAGTTATGTGGCAAAACTTCATAATTTTAATTTTACCTGCAACTGCCATAATATATATATTTTCCTTTTCAGTTAATCATGGGGAATTCAAAACTGACAAATACATGAAAAAAAATCAGCCAGTCTAAACAACACTTGGTTTTCCGCACCTTCCAGAGTGAAAGCAAGCGTCCCCAAAAGGCATTACCCTCCCCACAATGAGAGGCAATAAAGGACACACCCCAGGTGGGAATGAGACCGAGACCAAGTGCGGGTGAATGTAAAAGGATTTTTTATCTAATCAAATAGGGCATGCAAAGGACTCTGCAAGCTCCGAGAGTGCTCTGTCTGACAATAGCATAGACAGTCTTATTTATTACAAAACTTTGTCACGAGATCCTACACACTATAGGGGGCACATAGTCTTGGGGATTGGGTGGCGTCGACTAACTATAGGCGCATCCATGATGAGCCGCTCCAGGATTGGTAGATATCAGCGTGGTGCCAACATGGAGCGGATGGGTCAGCTGGGCTCATCAGGGCGGATCTGCCAGGCCAGGTGCGGTCAGTGTCGTTGATAGATGGTCGCCCTAACATTCTGCCCTTGTGGCCACACACACAAACACTCATCCGTTTAGACGATTCCAGTTGTCCTGTAAATCCTGCAATATGTTACTCTAAGGGATAATAGGATACTGGAGAAACACATGCAATGTGAAGCTTTACTAATACATCACGGCACTGTCACTTCTGACCTGCTGACCGGGTGTCATAAACTTGGGTGTCTGATCTGAGGGCATGAGGTGAGCTGCCCTGTCATTCTGGTCTTGTTAGATGTGGTGGAGGATTACTTTATGATATGTTAGTGTATGGTTGAATATCTATTCTCCAAGGCCCATTAACTTGGGGTGAGCTGGAATACTACTGGATCAGTGAAGGTGCACCTTTGGCCCCTTGAGGCGGTGGGGTTTAGGACCAGGTTGTAAATACTTCATTCGGCCGACCATGGCGGCCTCGGATATGGGGAGGTGAATACTTGAAGCGGGTCCAACGAAATGAGGGGAGGTGAGGCTGTGCTGCCCGTGCACCAGCCCGTCCTGGCGTACCTTGGCGGGAGGAGGGGGAGGATGCCTTGTGTGTGTGTGACAATTCTCTGTGCCTGGGCTGCACACTATACAAAAAGAGGAAGACAGTTAATAAAGTTAGTAATATTAGAGTGATTACACATTTCTAATGTCTATACATTCATGTACTATTTCATAGATGACTATAAAATCTTGGCAGTGTTTCATACATCACCGAATCGTCGGATAGCTACATTTTAGCAATCACACACGGTAGCAGTTGAATAACATATGAGGTAGTGTTAGGTTCGGTGGTGTACTCTGGAGCATAGAAGCAATACGTTCAGAGGTGAGAGTACATTTACATTTTTGTTTGTGTATTCAAGCATGTCTCACTGTACAACACACACATGTTCTCGGTAATGCTTTTTCCGCCTTCCTTTGTACATAGCAGCAATCGTTAGTTAGCACTAGGAGGGTTATATCGAGCCCTTTTCATTGGGTCTTCTAGGCACATGGTATCTTACACGGGATGAGGTTATTCTTACTTTCTCAATACTTATGCACTTTTATCCCTTACCCAACACTGGCGTTTGTAATTAACATAGCAGCCCTCTGAATCATTAGGCGTTGATGTGTAATTAACACTTCATTTGGGTAACCTCGACAGGAGTTCATACGAGGAGGGTATTGACACCATATATTTTACATGTTATAGGTTAGATACGTGGTCGAGGCCTGTTCTAGTAGGATAGTTTTCTGTTATTTTCCAGACTTGAACCATGAGTCAGGTCACTTCGGGGACAGTGATGTACTGCGGAAGGTACATGATACAGTGTTTGTTCTGATACTTGTTCGTGTCTGGTTGCTTGTGAGAACGGGCGTTCAGTGGATTTGCCATGGAGTGGAGGCGCCGGGCGAGGGCATGTCTCCCTGTGCGCAGTGAGTGGGGGCCAAGCTGCAGCATTTGCGGGCAGGCTGTCTCATTGGGATTCAGGTCGCTATTATCTAAAATGGAGTCCTGATGCTTCCAAAATGGAGTCCTTAGTCTGTTACAGTGCAATACGATTGGCCCTGTGTGTCGATCAGCAGTCCCCCCGCCACCTGGGCCCTGGTGAAAGGGGGGCCCCTGATGAGCCACGAACCTCACATAGGTGGGGCATGTCGAGGAGGGGGTCTTATAGACCTGTCCTCCCATACATTTCCCCCCTTTCGTTACTTAAGTAACGAATACTGCAACTCACCCAACCTTTGACATTCTTTTTCATTTGCAACCGCCTCATCCCATGCTGGTGTACCTTTTATTGGGCATCCAAGCTCTACACACTCCCCGAAGGCTCTCCCCCCTCCTAGCGTATTCATCTGGTGTGCAGGTCATATATATACATCCACTATCTCCTTCCAAATTCACCCACACTTCTGTATACCATTCACGTTCTTGGGGCTCTTTTATTGTGGTGTGATATAATCTATCTACTATGTCCTCATCGTAGTATAATGGGACCATTCTATACTTTGTCTCAGGGTCCTCACCTGTTTGTACTTGAGCTTCTTGCATGATCTGTGCCACTCCTCTAGTGTTTCCCATTGTCACCATCATCATTGCGCCGTTAGGCAATGCGTTTGTGCAACATCGAAGACCCATTGACACACGCAAAAAATCAAAAGTAAAAATACCACAGCAGGCATCAGCATTTTGATCGTCAGTCCAAGCCATGATGGTACCCAGGAGAAGAGGTTGTCGAACCAGGTACTAGAGTCTGCTCCACCTTCGTTTTTCATTCATTCCCCCTGGTTGTGCACTGCTGCGATAACATGTGACAGTGTACCATTATCTACGTCTTCAGAAGGTGCGAATGTGCAACATGCGCTCCCGATTTTTCGGCAAACACTGCGGTCCATTGCCGTTAACAGGTCTAGGACATACCTGTTCTGCATCGTCATCAACCGTAGGGCTCTTAGCTCCACCTTGATCACGTTGAACCCTTCTTCAGTGTCGTTAGCCAGCTGGATCAGCTCCCATTTTGTGATTTGGAGCCATTTTGCGTTTGCCCACACCTGGATGCTTGGAACGAGTGAGGCAAAGAACATTTCTGCAGAACTGAACAATCGATACTTGTCTGGGATCTGCGCCAATAATTATGAGGAGGCTTTGGATACGTAATTGGATGATCTTTGGCACATTGATAGCACCTCTTGCACATTTACGGGGGACAGGGCATACAGTTGTGGCTCTTCTGTTGGCTGGGTGTTTTGTTCACGGGGGCATCTGGCACTCTTTTTCCCCATTGATATGGCACTCCGGGATCACCACCAAGGCCGAATGCAACGTTGCCAAGGAGCATGTGCCCCTTCAGGATTGTGGGAGTTGCAAATACGCCTGTTTGTCGCAGACCGTCCATGAGCGCCGCTGTCCCTTTCTTCATGTCTGGGATAGTGAGTGTCCGATTACAGTTCTTATTTACAGCCATTGAATTTTTCCCTTCGCCCTGGAAACATAGTTCATATGATATTTCTTTCTGCAGTTTGAACGGCTTTTCTATGGCGGTCACCCAGGTCAATTTCATTGTGTGCTCCTTCCAAACTGGTGTGCACGTTCTTTTGATCCACTGTAATTTTTCAGCCGCCAGTCCTCGCAGTGCTTCAGCTTTGCATGATATTTCTTTGTCTTTCTATGTATTGTCCAAAAACAATGTCCCTTTGATCACGAAAAAAAGTTTCTTTCAAACATATCACTCCTTTGGTTCTTGAGTAACAGGTTTTCTCATTCTGCAACATTTCAAAAGACACCTCGTGTGCCTGAAAGGTGTTCTCAATTCTGCACAACGTGAGATGAAGGAGACATTGGGCATCTGTAAGAGGTAATTCTTTAGGCAACAGAACTTTAGGTTTACCTGAGGCGTGGGGTTCAGGGAACAGACATAGCAACTTTCGTTAGTTGTCTTTTTTGCGGTAGAACTCATGTCTGCATACCATTTGTTTGACTGGTGTGGGTGTCTGGGGTATTCTATTGTATCTAGACCCAGGCTACAGTATTTGTCATATTTCCTCCTCCCCACCTCCCTCTTCCTCCTACTGCTTCTAAGGTAGCTCTTCGCTCCTCGGGCTATGTGTGATATTGGCTCCTCTTTTCCCGCACCCCCCTTTGCCCATTCATCATATAGAGACAGAAACCTCTCTGCCGTTTCTTCATTCTCTTCCTTCCCACCTATAGGTGGTCTAGTTTCTGCTTTTGGGGTGACTTCTAATGAGGGCAGTGTGGCAGTAGTATCATACAACCATGATATGATAGAAGGGTTGTGATCGTTTAGGCTGTAAACATTATATTCTGAGACATTTGAGAGTGGAGTTGGATTCACACTTGGGCTGTTATTGATGTTATTTGTGGGCTGTTTGTTGGGCGGGATTGTGCCATAGCCCCATACAAGCTGGAATCCGTCCCATATTAAGTAATCACCCTCTTTGACCACCTTGGTTCCATTTCCCATGTTAGTTCCATTCTCTCCCCCCTCATTCATCTCGATAGAGATGAATGAAATGAACCAATAAGTAATAAGACCAAACATCATTCCAAAGAACAAAACAGCACACACAAACAGGCCATATTCATACGAATATCTACGTAAATTAAACACATTATTTACATTTCTAACTGCCCTAATGTTATCTGTTGCGGGCTGCCCGTTTGTTGCTATGGTTACTCCTATATGTTAAAACATGAAAGTGCATTAAGCATACTTAAACAGTTGAACTTTTTATTTCTTTATATACTAGAGAGAAAGAGAGAGAGAGAGAGATTTCATAGTTGCAATTTTATCCTTATTTACATTTACACATTTATTTCTCATTTTGTTCAGAAATCATTTTTGTCAATGTATATTCTCTTGCTATTATCCCCTTTTTTTTCAATCTCCCACTCTGTACCCCTGTTCAATATTCATTGTTTTTCTTTACACTTTATTGTGAAATCTCTGCCGTTGCCTGTGCTTCCTCTTTGACACTGTCATATGCTTTAAGTATGTCGGTTTAATGTATCCAATATCTCAAGCCCTTTACCTTCACTGCAGTCGGTGTGCAAAATATCACTTTATAAGGACTATGAAATATTGGGGCATTCCACCTTCGTACGAAACTTCTGACATAACTCATATCCCCTGGCATTAATTGCCCTTGTGGGCTTTCCTCAACAAATGTTACTGTCTCACTCCCTTCTTCTCGAGTAAATGGTGGTGCAAGCTGTCTTGATATCATGCGGGCTGCTCTGGTGAGTTTTGTCAGATAGTCATTAAATTCTTCTCCTAGTATCGTGGCACTTTTATGTGCATCTGAATGTCTGCGGAGCGGGGAGTGTGCTGTGTGCATGCGTCTTCCCATCACGATCTCGTGTGGTGACAAATGGTGGTCCTTGCTGGGCTGATTTCTCAGGTCGAACAAGGCCAGAGGCAGACAGTGAACCCAGTTCTGTTTGAGAGAGAAGCACAATTTTGACAGCCTACCCTTTAGAAGGCCGTTGATCTTCTCAACCATACCATTGCTTTGTGGATGATAAATCGAGCAAAGCTTATGTTTAATTCCTAACAAGGCTGTTACTTCTTTAAAGAGCTCATTAACAAAATGTGTGCCATTATCTGAGCGAATCACATCGCAAATTCCCCAGCGCGGGAATACTTCCCTCACTAGAACTTTGCAGCGCATTTGCATTCA